>CAUYUJ010014685.1:237500-257500 GCA_963575745.1 Prorocentrum cordatum
GCTTCGCGAGAGCTGCTGCTGTGAGATGGGCTGGTGGGGATACGCGAAGCGAAGCGTAAAGAATCCCACCAGCCCTTTAGGGCGTAGGTGGTCTAGGGAGTTTCCTCTGCCAACCCCCTTCTTCCCCTTCGGGGAGGGGTTTACCCCTCCCCTTACCCCTCCCCACTGACCTGGACGGGGCCGGTCGCGAGGTGTCAGAGCGTCCAAGATGGCCCAAGACAGCTCCAAGAGCGAACAGGCGAGAAAACACAAAACATTGATTTTACCTAGGTTTTGGAAGGATTTTGGCATCTTGGGGGGGCCCAAGAGGCGACTCGAGGCACTCTGGAGGGGCGGGGCTAATAAGCACCCCCCCCTTCTTTGATAGATCTCCTCCAAGATGGCCCAAAGAGCGCCCCGAAGGCTCCCAAGAGCGCCCCAAGAGCGCCTCAAGAGGGCCCCAAGAGACCCCAAGAGGCCCCCAAGAAGCCTCCAAGACGTTGCCAAGAGACCCCCAAGAGGCCCCAAGAGAGTCCAAGATGGCCCAAGACGGCTCCAAGAGCGAAAAGGCGAGAAAACAGAAAACATTGATTTTATCTAGGTTTTGGAAGGATTTTGGCCTCTTGGGGGGCCCAAGAGGCGACTCGAGGCACTCTAGAGGGGCAACGCTAATTGGGGACCCCCTCTTCTCTGATCGATCTCCTGCAAGATGGCCCCAAGAGCGCCCCGAAGGCTCCCAAGAGCGCCCCAAGAGCGCCCCGAGAGCGCCCCAAGAGGCCCCAAGAGGCGCCCAAGAGGCCTCCAAAAGGCTCCCAAGAGACCCCCAAGAGGCCCAAGAGGCTCCCAAGACGGGTCCAAGAGCGAAAAGGCGAGAAAACAAAAAACATTGATTTTACCTAGGTTTTGGAAGGATTTTGGCCTCTTGGGGGGGCCCAAGAGGCGACTCGAGGCACTCTAGAGGGGCAGCGCTAATTGGGGACCCCCCCTTCTTTGATAGATCTCCTCCAAGATGGCCCCAAGAGCGCCTCGAAGGCTCCCAAGAGCGCCCCAAGAGCGCCCCAAGAGGGCCCCAAGAGGCCCCAAGAGGCCCCCAAGAGGCCTCCAAGAGGCCCCCAAGAGACCCCCAAGAGGCCACAAGAGGCTCCCCGAGATACGCAAGAGGCCCCCGGGACCGCCAAGAGGCCCCAAGGACGGCCCAAGAGGCCCCCAAGCTCGCAATTGTCCTCCTCCTCCTCCTCCTCTTTTTCTTCCTCCTCCCTCCTCCCCCTCCCCCTCCTCCTCCTCCTCCTCCTCCTCCTCCTCCTCCTCCTTCTCCTTTTCCTCCTTCTCGTCCTCCTCGTCCTCGCAGTCCTCCATCTCCTCCTCCTTCTATTCCTCCTCCTCCTCCTCCTGCTCCTCCTCCTGCTCCTCCTCTTCCTCCTCCTACTCCGACGACGACGGCTCCTCCTACATCCTCCCCCTCTTGGGTTATATGGCGGCTCACCCCGCCCTTTGTTCTTCTGCATGCTCCCCCGCTTCCCTCATAACCTCCACTCCCCTGGGACTCATTTCTGGACGGGCTGGTGGGGATACGCGAAGCGTCTAGAATTCCACTTTCTTCCCTATGCATATATAGACACTCACACACAAATATACATATCGTCACACACATACATATATATATACATACATACATATATACACATACATACAGCGTGTGAGTTTGAAAGAATGTGGGCTGAGCTTCGCTCGAGCTCCGCTCTGTTGGGGAAGTGTGCGATGTGCTCTGCTTTCCGCTCCGTCGCAGCTCCGCAGTGTGTGGGGGGGCGGGGGGGTGCGATGTGCTCCGCTTTCCGCTCCGTCGCAACTGTGGTGCGTTTTCTACTCCGTCGCAAATCCGCTCTGCGGTTGGGGGGGGATGTGCTCCGCTTTCTGCTGTGCGGTCCCGAAGGTCCCGGACGCCCACCGCGGTCCGGGATCCCCGCAGTCGGACCTCTCCCCGGTTCCGGACCCTCTCGCGGTTCGCGGTCCCGGACCGCTCCGGTTCCGGAACGTTCCCTGGTCAGGACGTCCTCCGGTCCCGGACGTTCTCGGTCCCGGACCTTCCGTCCCGGACCAGCTCCCAGAAGGAGAAGGAACGCACAGGACTGCTGCCAACAGCAGCGGGAAGCCTCCCAGATCTGCGGCAGTGGCCGGTCGCCAACACAATATATACCTATACGATCACCCTTGGGGTGATAAGGAGGTTCGGGGGGGAGGAACCAACGCCTCATTCGATCGGTTTCACTATCGTTCCAGCAATCGATCTCACTATCGGTCTCGCTCGATCGATCTCCCTCGATCGATCTCACAATCGATCTCACTCGATCTATTCCATTCGATTGATCGCACAATCGTTCTGAATATCGATGCCACAATCGATCTCACTATCGATATCATAATCGATCTCACACTCGTTCTCACTATCGATATCACAATCGCTCAATCAACCTCATCATCTTCATCAACATCGTCGTCATCAACCTAATCAACATGATCATCGTTATCGTCATCGTCATCGTCATCATCATCATCATCATCATCGGAAACCATCATCATTACCTCATCAGCATCATCATCAACATCATCATCACCACAAGCGTCACCATCATCATTGGAACACCATCATCGTCACCATCATCATAATCATCATCATCATCATCATCATCATCATCATCATCATCATCATCAGCATCATCATCATCCACAACATCATCATCATCATCATCATCATCATCATCATCATCATCATCAGGACACCAGCATCATCAGCATCATCAGCATCGGAAAACCAGCATCAGCATAATCATCATATCATCACCATCATTATAATCCCACCAGCCCTCTGGACGTCGGTGGTTTAGAGCGTTTCCTCTTCCACCCCTCCTTCTTCCCCTTCGGGGAGGGGTTTACCCCTCCCCCTACTCCCTCCCCACTGACCTGGACAGGGGGGGGCGGGGGTAGTTAGAGCGTCCAAGATGGCCCAACACGGCTCCAAGAGGGCCTCAGGGAGCTCAAGATGACCTCCAAGATGGCTCAAGATAGCGCAAGATGCCTCAATATGGTCCCCATGATGTTCCAAGACGCTCCAAGAGCTTCCCAAAACGGTTCCAAGTACTCACAAGAGCATCACCCGGATGCCTCCAAGAGGCCAAAATGCTTCAAAACCCTACGGAAAATCAATGTTTTTGGTGTTCTCACTTGTTCGCTTGCGATGCACATCCGAGGCGTCAAAATGGCTCTAAGATGGCTCACGATAGCTCCAAAAGGGGCCCAAGAAAGCCCCAAGACGGCGCCAAGAGCGGCAACGAACGCTCCAAGAACACCCCAAGAGGGGTTCAGGAGGCGATTTTAAAGGCTCTACAAGGGCGACGCTAAAAAATGCTTCCGCTTTCTTTGCCAGGTCCCCTCCAACATGGCTCTACCAGCGCCTCTGAGGCCTCCAAGAGCGCTTCAAGAGCGCCCCACACGACGCCCAAGAGGCCCCCAAGAGGCTCACAAAGTCGTCAAAGATGGGCCAAAACGGCTCCCTGAGAGCCTCGGGAAGCCCAAGACACCTTCCAAGATGGCTGACGATTGCGCGACCTGCCTCAAGATGGCTCCGACGATGTTTCAAGACGTTCCAAGACTGCTCCAAAACGATTCCAACAGGCTGGCTCAAGATATCGCAACCTGCCTCAAGATGGTTCCGAAAATGTTCCAAGACGCACTTCCATGATCGAGGCACTTCCTCTGGGCATCGTTTCTGGATGGGCTGGTGGGGTTACGCGAAGCGTCCAGAATTCATCATTAACATCATCATCATCACCATCATCATCATCATCATCGGGGCACCATCATCATCAACAACATCATCATCATCAACATCATCATCATCGGGTCACCATCATCTTCGTCACCATCATTATCACCATCATCATCGGGGCACCATCAGCATCATCATCATCATCAACATCCGCATCATCATCGTCACCATCATCAAGCCACAAGCATCAAAATCATCATTACCACATCATCAGCATCCTTATCATCATCATAAACATCATCATCGTCATCATCGGGACACCATCATCGTCATCATCATCATCCTCATCGTCGACATCAGCATCATCAACATCATCATCATCATCATCATCATCATCATCATCATCATCATCATCATCATCATCGGGACACCATCATCATCACCATCAACATTATCAGCATCATCATCAACCTCATCATCACCATCATCGTCGGGACACCATCAGCATCACCATCATCATCTCATCATCGTCAACATCATCAGGATCATCATCATCATCATCATCCTCGTCATCATCATCATCATCATCATCATCATCATCGGGACACCATCATCATCATCAGCAACATCATCATCATCATCAACATCATCATCATACGGACACCATCATCATCACCACCAGAACCATCCTCATTAACATCGTCAACGTCATCATCATCATCATGATCATCATGATCAGCATGATCATCATCATCGTCATCATCATCATCAGCGGGGCACCATCATCATCACCACCATCACCATCATCACCATCATCACCATCATCATCATCATCATCTACATAATCGACATCATCATCATCATCATCATCATCATCATCATCATCATCATCATCACCGCCATCATCGGGACACCGACGGGACACAGGTGGGACACCGGCAGGACACGGCGCGCCACCAGACGCCAGAACGGAATCATTTGGTCCGGCCGCGCCTCAGCCACAGCGGGACACCAGCGGGACACCGCGCGCCACCGGTTGCCGGAAGGGAATCCTTTGGTCCGGCCGCGCCTCAGCCACAGGAGACTTTCTCCTCGCCCGCCCACGCAGTTTCGCCTCGCCCGCACGCACGGCGCGCACGAACACGAAACCGAAACCGATTTCCCGGTAGGGGGGCTTTCCGTTCCACTTCGATCTCACCCTCACCTCCGATATATATATATATATATGATATGATGTATATATATATATATATCTAATTGTATATGTATATGCATATGTATATGTATATATGAGTTTGAATATCTTACATATTTGTTTATATGTCCATATCCATACTCATATATATATATATGTGCATATATATAATATGTATGATACGCCCTCATGGTCCTCCTTGTTCTTTTCTTTCCTTTTCGTCGTTGTCGTGGTCTCTTGGTCCTATTCGGGCCTGGGATAACTTGAACGTATTCCTACCACAACAAGATCTAGTTTGTATATTACAAGCTATATACAATCCTAATAGGATCTCACTATTGCTGGATCAAGCGTAAATATTACGCTGTGGGGATATAGCGAGCTTTATTTAAAACTTACTCGTGCTCGATCCAGCCCTAGAGGAATCCATTAGACTTAGATCAACCCTCAGCAGGATTCAATTCTTCACCCTTTGCGTATCTCCACCAGCTCATTCGAAAACCCAGCCCATGAAAGCGGACAAAGAGTCACATACAGAAATAAAGCGAGAAACCAAGGAAGGTGAACACACACACACACAAACACACACAAACACACACACAAACACACACACAAACACACACACACACGCACACACACACACATATATATATATATATATGCAAGATAAAGGATGGCAGTGATGGGCCTTTCCGGGCCATCCTTGGGGCCCGCGTGGGGGCGAAGAGGGAGGAGGAAGATGTTGCTAAAGTTGGATTCAACCATGGTAAGCATGTTACTAGGTGTCGATCCAACTTGAGAGACACTCTACTAAAGGCTCGACTGTCGTCGTCGCTGCCGGACGGCGCCAGCGCTGGCGCCTTCGCTCGCCGTTCTCGGTAGCCCTTTGAAGGGAGGGGACAACCCTCTGGTTCGGCTCCCCTCCCTCCCCTGTATTTCAAGTCCCCCCTACCTTTGGTTCGAATGCGTCCCCCCCCCTTGCTCAGCATCCACAGAACGCGCTGGCGCATGCGTTCTAGGTGCAACCGACGTGTCGAAGGCTCGCCCTCGCGAGAATTCGTCGTGCCCTGCGTCCGTTGCCGTGCGCTCGGCCACGCCTTCGGCCCTGTGGCGCAACTTGACGCCGCGCCGAACGCTACGCGGCGGGGGTCGCACCCGATCCGTCGGCGAAAGCGACTCGGCCCAGCGCGACCGACCGTGGAGCGTATCCCGACTAAACGGTGTCTGATTTCGCTGTGCGAGGTCGCCAGAGCTTCAGATGTCGAAGCGCCTGTGGTCCGCCAAGGTCCGCCCGGACGAATACGCATGCGCCCGCCTGCTCAAGCGCCTGCGCCTGAACGCCTCGTGACTCGCGTCCTTTGCACGCCCGCCGGATAGGACGTCCATGGTCGAATACAGTTCTCGCCGAAAGGACATATTCACCGCGCGCTGCTCAATCCAGGGGGAGAAATTCTTTTGCGTGGCCCCTCGGCTTCCTCGGCCGACGACCCCTTTGTGCTCGTGCTTGCCCGCCCGCGACACAAGATCCCTCCCCGCCGGCCGCGGACAAGCGCTCCGTAGCCGCTGAGACCACAACTTCTGGGTACCCAGCCCACCGATCACTCCGACATGCAAAACTCACCTGACGAGGCCCACCTGGGTCGTCCCCCTCGGGCAGTACATCTAACGCCGCCGCCGTGACTTCCTGTTGCACGCTGCGCGGGAGAACCGTCAACACCGCGCTCCCGTTCCAGGGCGTCTGCCCCGAAGCAGGCGTTCGAAACTGTTTTCTCCTGTCTCCCGCCGCAGCCCTGTGCCCTCCAATGGGCCCTTCACAACCCAGCAACAGGTTCTGCTGCGGCGTCACGCTCGCGGGATGACGGCCCGTTTGACGTATCCATAACGCGCGACTGTTCCACCCTGCCCACCCCATGTGTCGAGATGCCCACTCCGACCGATGCGACAACTGCAGATCCGCATCCACGGTTTCATTGGTCGACCTGAAGTGACGCGCAACTTCCCCTCGTCAGGGAGGGGCGCGCGGCCTTCTCCACGTGTGAGAGGAAAGCTAAGGAACGCGGGCTAAGCTGTGTGTGTGTGTGTGTCGTGCACGATGGCCCCTGCCAGATCCTCCGTCAGCCCTCAGCAGATGAGCGTGCCCACGCCCAAGACCTCGGATTATTCCCCGGCGCGCGCAAATCGCCGTGCAGTCCGTATGGAAGGGGCAAGGTCTCGCCAAGCCTTCCGACCGCGACCGTGCCGCTAGCCTGGGAAGCGCTACCCGCCACCCTGCACGCAGCCGCGCCCTCGCCCCGCGGCCAACAGCGCGCGACGACCGAGGATACAAGCACCTGGACCGCGGCCGTCTCTCCTCCCGAAGGTCTGGCCACACAAGCCCGCCTGCGCGCAGCCTGGGGGCCGCAGCCGGCAACCCCGAGACGCCGCCCCCAATCGCGGGGACGAGGGCCGGCAGCCCTCGCACGCAAAGTCGCCTGCCCCAGCATCTGCCAGCAGAAGAATGGACGAGAGGAAACCTGGGAGCGAGCTGGGCTACCGCCGCCAAGAAAACACCTACCGCACACCGCCGCCTGACAGAGGGCGACAGCGAGGCCTCGCATCGGGCCCAATGACCCCTCGCCAAACGTGAAGCCGCAGCAGGCGCGGCACCCCGGCAGGCAGGCAGGGGCTCGCAGTGGCAAGACCCCCGACCCAGGTTGAGCGACGTCTCGCCGTCTGGTGACGAGGCGCCCCCCGCCCGCGCGGCGGGCCTCCTGGTCCCAAGGGCGTGGGCCCCCGCCCTACCTACACTCTGCCCCATGCCCCCCATGCCCATGCAAGCTGCCGCCGCCGCCTCCCTGGAGGACTTGGACGACGATGGCCTAATGGATCTAGTGCAGTTCGCCAGGGCCAACTACGGCCCAACAATCAACCGACGCTGGATCGACCACTGCACGCCTCACCTTCGCGAGGGCAGCCCGGCGCCTGCCGATCAAAGTCGCGCCCTTTTAATCGCCTTCCTCAAGACCCTGTGGGAGGGCGGTCAGCTGACGGACCAGGGGCCCATCAGCCTGGCCGACTGGTCCTGGCGAACCACCTGCCGTCAGTTCATGCTCGCCCATCTGGTCTCCTGGGCGGCAGGCACGCACCTTTCCCAGTGGCGCGAGTATTTGCCCGACCTCCCCGCGGGCGTCTCCAAGACGCCCTGTGTAATGCAGACAGAAACCCTGCTGGGGTTCTTACATAAGCTAGGGATGGACGCGTTCGCCGAATGTGCAATGCTGCAACCAAACGCCTCCTGGTCAGTACACTTCCTGCCCCACCGGGCTGAAATCGTGCCCCCCCCCCCTATCGGACCCGACAGATACCGAGGCCATCCTCTCAGACCTACCCTTGGCGCAGCCTCCTCCCTGTCCCGCCCTCGCCGATCGGAACGTTGCTACCCTTCGTGCTCTCGGGCCGGTGGGGCAAGACTGGAGGGGGGACTGCGCAATTGCACGCATAATGGTGCAACGCGCCCGGGCGCTCCGCGATGACACTGAGATGGCCTGGAACCATTGGGCGGAGAGGCAGCAGCAGCGGCCAGAACGCCCAGAGGGAGTCCCCGACTTCCCTCTGGACCCGCGAGCCTGGACAGAGGGGGACTGCAAGGTCTTCCTAAGCAGCATGTACGACCCGACGATCCCAGAAAATGGAGTACCCAAGATGCGCCCCTGGGAGGGGCGGCTCGCCGCCCTTGTACACCTGGTCGCCTTCCTTGTCCTACAGAATGGGCGCAATAACGAGGGAAAGGACTGCCTCCTCCAGCAATGGCTCTCGTTCCTGAGCTCTGACTGCCCCCAGCTGCTCGCAACTTTGGGCAAGAACCCCAACTGGTGCAGTCAACAACGCCTCGCGAGGTTCCTCGCCATACAAGGGGTGCGAAACCTGTCCTCTCTGGATTTGGCCCACTACCGGCCTGGTGCGGAAGACCTAGCCGTTGCAGGCCCGAGCGCCGCCACTAAGGCAACAGCGAACAAAATAAGGGCCCCAGGCACCCGTATCGGGCGACCAAACCCAGCGCGAGCACCAGCTCTCGCCATAGGGTAACGCCACCGCGGCCCAAGCCTGATCCCAGGCAGAGGCTCCCAGGGGAATCCCAACCCAAAGGCAGACGACGGGGCGTCGGACGTTGCGTCCATCGCGCGGCTGAAAGCATAGCCTAACGGGACCGCGCTCCTCGAAGAGACGCCTACCAAGCCTCCCTCTGCTCAGGAGGCCCTTGCTGCTGGCCAGCCGCCCCCAGTTCCCAGCGCGACCGTTGCAAGCGCCGAGGTGGAGGTGGACTATTCGCCAGACCATCGCGACGGCAGCCCACAAAACGCGGACGCCCCAGACGATGACCGCCAGACGCGCCCCGGCACGGAGCCCCATGTCGCCGACCCCGCACAGGCGGCGGCGAGCAGCAATGGCCCAGCGGTGGCAGCACAGCCGTCCACCCATCCGCCGAGGGAGGACCAGCCCATGGCGAGCAGTGAGGCAGCCGAGTCGCGTGCGGGCGGGCCTCGGCGCAGCGACCACCACAGCGCCAGCCCAGCAAACGGTCTGGCAGCGACGGCCGAGCCCAACGACGGGCGAGCGCGAACGCCCCCCGGGACTAGCGCGCGAGAGCACCCAAGCCACCCCCTCAGCCAACCGTGGGAGCCCCTGGGCCGACTACCAAGGCTCGGGAGCGTCCTCCTGGACCGCTGGCCCGCCCCGCGCTGTCTCCGAGGCGCGAGGGCAGCGCCGTGCACCGCGGGCCGATCGCGGCTACATCGACGGAGACGACCCCAACGACTGATCGCCTGGCAGCAGACGTGGAACCACAGAACCAACACCTGAGAGACCTGGTCAGAGGTCGTCAACTGGCTAACTACAGCGTTTTTTGTTTGTTTTTGTTTTGTCTCTCTCTCTCTCTCTCTCGAAAGATGGAATGCCTTCTGCGACAAGCGGGATGGTAAGGGCAAAGGGAGGGGTACCCCGGGGGGGCCGACGAGTTGTGCAGGACGTTTGCAGAGAACCTCTATAACTCATACTACGACATCCGTAGTGTCAGCTGGTCGAGGAGAGTCCAGGTGGACTGTTGAGCATTTTGGGAGCGCCAACGCCAGCGCAGCGAACGCCAGCACGACACAGGGGTGGCGAACGGAATGGCAACGGGCAGCCTGGGAAAGGCAAGAGGCAAGCCGACCCCACCTGGCCCGACAACGACCACTCGAGGTCGCCCCAGCCTGACCTACCTGTCTCGCCTACCCAGCCTCTAAAGCCCCAGACGCCACGGCCATGCCCGGCGTCAGCCCGCGGGCTGGCATGCTTCAACGGGGCGCGTCGACGGACAAACCCGTCTCATGTCTCACTGCTGCAGCCAGCTTGCCCAGGCGAGGCGCAATCTCGATATTCCATGGACCTGTTCCTGGGCGTCGCACCCCAGGCTTCCGCGGAACGCTCTCCTTGGACGACGTACGACCCCACCGCGGGAGCCGTGCCGTCCAATGGCTCTTGACTTGCTACGTGCCACCCTCGCTGGGCGGCGCGTGGGGGTCCTTCGGCCGCTCGCTGCGCTCCCCAGACGGTGCGCGGCCTCTTAACACATGAGCCTGCGCCGATTAAGTGCCCCCAGCCTGCTGCGCGGTACGCGCTGGTGGTGTGTGGCGCTCCGCGGCCGCGCGCTGCCCTCCCTGGGTGGTGCGCTGCTCCCTCCCCCCCCAGTTCAGGCCCCCCCCTCTGTTCTCACGATTAAGTGCCCCCAGACCGGCCATGTGCTGTCCATCCAAACAATGCGTGGCCTCCGACGGCCTTTGGCCGCAGTTTCGTCGCAGGCAACTGCACCGATTAGGTGCCCCCAGGCCGGCCATGCGCTGTCCACCCCAGCAGCGCGTGGCCTCCAACGGCCTTCGGCCACTGTTTTGTCACCAATCGTGGCTCAGGCGCTCCTCGTCCGACCAGGCGTTGCCCTCCCCGGACGGCGCGTGGTCTCCATCGGCCATGGCCACAGTTTTGCCCCCCCGGCGTGACGTGCGACGCGCCCAACGTCACATCGTTGGGACCGCCCGCCTTGTAACTGCACCGCTGGCGCTGGGCCTCCCAGTGCCGTCGCCCCGCCTGCCGGGGCTTTCCCGCAGGCGGGGCGCTCCTCCCTCCTGCCATCCCTCCCCTCCCCCGCGCCTGTCCCTCCCTCCCTCCGCGCGCCGCCATGGCGCCGTCGCTACAGCGATGGCTGGCAGCTCCCCGTGGTGGTGGTGTTCCTGGATCCAGCGCCTCGCCGCAGCCTTCGCCCTATACCCATCGGGCACAGCATTATGCTGCTGGCAGTCTGAAACCGTAGGTTGCTTTGCTCGCCACTTGCAAGTCCTAGTCGGCCCACACATGGACGGCTCCGTTGTGCGTTTCCTCACTCGCAACACCTACTCGGCCCGCCTCCGCGGCCGCTCTGTCAGTCTCAGTCACACCTCTTGCAGCCCCGAATTGCTTAACCGCTGGTGTAGTTTACCTCTGCCTCGCCGCCGACGGGAAAGTGTGTGTGTGTGTGTGTATGTATGGGCCCTTGGTTTTTCGTCACTCTTGAAGCATGCAGGTAAAAAGAGTGGCCCCCCCCGACGCATCCAGCCCAACATGGGTTCGTTTGTTTGACCACGTCCCTGCGCTGATGGCAATTCCGACAGAAAATAAAATAAATACAAAATTGTGGTCCGTGTCCCACCCCCCTGGGCGTGCGCGCGGCCCCCTTGCCCCTCCCCCTTCCCCCGGCTCCAGAATGGCTGCCCTCCAAAACGGCCACGATTGCTTCAAATCGGACGAGATGGCCCTGCGGTCCAAGGTAGCCTCCGAAACGGCAGCGATGTCCCCCAAATGGCCCAACGTGCCTCCAAGAGGATCCCCACGAGAGCCCGAACATGCCCCAATCATGGGTTCCCAATGCGTTTTTGAAGCATCTATCTAGGCGTTCGCGCCTTTTCGGGCTTCCGAAAAGCCAAAAAGGTCCAAGAGGCTTCCCAGATGGCACCAGGACGGCCCAACAGGTCTCCAAGAGGTCTCCAAGAGAGTCCCGAGACGGCCGACAGATAATCCAGAAGGTTCCCGAGATGGCCCCAAGAGGGCCCGAAGACGGCTCAAGTGACATACAACACGCCGCAGGAGGGCCCCAAGACGGCCTAAGAAGAGAGACGGCCACCAAAGATGCCAGACGGTCCAAGAACGCCCCAGAACGACTCCCAGGATCTAACGTTGCGCCCGCGCTGGGTTGTTTCCCCAAGCGCGGTGTCAACTACTCGCGGCAACGCAACTTGATCAACTTCAGATGAGTCCCGGAATGGTTCAGAGCCCACCGCAAGGAGCGCCCAAGACGGCCCCAAGACGGCCTCAGGAAGGTCCTAAGACGGCCATATAATCTTTCAAGACGTTCCAAAAATACACTAAGACTGTCCCAATACGCGCCCTGATGTTCCCAAGATGGCTAAACCGAGCCTGCTCTGGAGAGCTCGGTCACGCCACCGCGCTCAAAACGGCTCCGGCCTCCCCCAATAAAGTCCCACGAGGCCTCGAATGTGAAGGAAGAGGGGAAGGGCGAAGCTGCAAACAAAAATGGGGACGTTGATGATCCGCGTCAATTCTGCGAGAACGCCGAGCTCGAACGGGTCTTGAACAGCTGCTGTGCCAGTGAGGTGGCGGGGCTTGCCACAGGCAGCTGTATAAAGAAACGGCGCGGATGGCCGCAGACGCGCTGGTGCGGTGCGCTTTGGTTGGAGCCCTATGCGCTGGTGCCCGATGGCCGATGCCAGATGGCTGGCGCCCGGAGGCTGCCCGAACGGCCGTAGCCGTGCTGGTGCCCGATGGCTAAGTGCCCGATGCGCTGGTGCGGTGCTCTGTGGTCGGAGCCCTTTGGTTGGCACCCTTCGTGGGCTCATGGCGGAGGCACGGGTCGGCAAGGGTTGCTGAAGGTGCCCCTGGCCCAAGGTGCCCCCAGCTTTTCGCTTCACTATGGAGCCCCTGGGGCCCTCTGGGCCTCGTGAGGCGTTCTCTGGAGGCCGTAAGGACCTCTCTGGAAATTCTGGGAGCACCTTGGGCCGGGAGCATTTCTAGCAACACCCGACGGTTGCGCCTCCAACATGGCAGATTTCACGTGCAACGTCACATCGCTTGCACATCTCGAGCGCCTGGACACTCCGTCTGTGGTCCACGCGCTGGCGCCACTTCTTCTAGAATGGGACGAGACTTCGCCTAAGCCACTTTACACTCTACCAACACACCCGTGCTTCGACGCTGACCGGATTCCGATGAACAATAGATCATGGAGAAACCGCGAACCATGCAACCAATAATCATGAGCATGTCTGTCGGGAGCGTTCTTGGGTGCGAGAACATACTGGGCGAACAACAAACGACCATTGTGATTTCACTTCCACACAATCGTGCCGAAATCAGCCTGCCAGTCACAAACTGTCGTCTGTTAGGAGTCTCGTCCAGTGCCAGCTCATATCAATGTTGCACTTTCCGAGAGCTGAACCAAGATCTCTGAAAACTAATCCAGCTTATCACAGGCAGCAACAGCGTGCCGCAAGAGAGCTCCAAATCCCACGACGTCTTGGTACTGTGAGCGTGTTGCGTACGGTATCGCATCGGAGACGGTGTGGTGGTCCAAAATCGGCTGTGCCGAAAGGTCCGTGCGACTCTGACAATTAATGTTGTAATTTCCTGCGTTCCAGAACGCCCGAATATGTCACCCATCAGCGACAAACGGCGCTGCTGAGCAAATGTAAGTTGCACCTCGAAAACATCCGTGCGCTTCGCGGCATTACCGGTATTCCTTGTATATTGCAACGTTCAAAGGCGCGTATCCTGCGGATCGCCGAGTATAATACAAAGAGCCCGTGGACTTTTTATGAATAGCGTTGCGAACGTACACCAGCGCGTCATGCCGCTGCAAGCACGTCGTTCCATGTGGACATACGGCTAGCAACTCGACGCACACACATGTGCAACAAAACGAACTCCTCACAAACATGTGTGGGCGAAATCCAACACCTTTCCTTTTCTATGTAGTGGGATGTGCCAAGGTTTTTGAATATGTGAGGCTTAAATTGATTCTACGATCTTTTGACGCCCCGATGCTAGGGTCGCAAGGATTCCCGGATGCGCCTAAGCGCTTCTGGGCGCTCCTGGGGTGCGCCGCGTGAGCCTTCTAGAGGCTAAGCCCGCCCCAAAAACTCCAAGATCCTCCAAGCGTTTCCCAATAAGCGCCCATAAATGCCCCAGGAGGTCCCAGAGGCCCCAATGGACCTCAGTAGACCCATGAAAAGGCTCCAAGATGAGATTCAAGAAAGGCCCTGGACAACCCAAACTGCCGACATCATTTTCGATTCCCATTATTTTTGAATCATTTTGCTTCTCGACTCAACGTGGCTTCAAGTTGGCGTCATAAATCTCCAATACTGCCCGAGGAGGGCCCTAATAACCACCCAAAACGGCCCAGCAGGCCCCATCCCCTAAATGCCCCAATACGCCCTCTGGAGGAATCCAAGACGGCGCCAAGACAGCTCAAGAGTACCATCCTGCTCGTCCTCTTGCGCTGTCATCTCCTGCTTCTGCTCTTGCGCCTGCTCCTCCTCCTCCAGCTCCAGCTCCAGCTCCTGTTCTTCCTCCTCCGCGTCCTCCTCCTCCTCCTCCTTCTCCCCTTGCGTTCATTCAAATCTTCCTTGGTGCCCTTTGCGCACGGCTCCCCGTTGGCACGCGCAGGTCCCATGATGATCCATCTACCTTTTTGCCGCCCACGGCTCGCGATCCCTGTCAAATCGGCATGCCGATGCGCCCTATGTACACGCACCGCGGTGCTAAGCATGGTCACGCTGTTATCAGCAAGACCAGCTAAAAAAAAATGACCTCACGCGCTTCGATCAAAGGGGCCAGAGCAGTGCTCTGTGCCGAAGCTGGGCCCTGGGAGGTCGGGCCTTCGATTCCAGGCACCGGCACCAGAGACGCTTGCTGTGCGCTGCTCACTCGTCTCGCACCCTGCAGGTGCTCACACATACCCGAAGCACGCATCCATGACCTCTCGCGCATGGTTGCACGCTGCCGCGCTCGATCAGCGGTATACGTTGCCATCAACAATGATGAGGCGTTTCGAAAGAGGACAATGCGAGACATGTCATGCGCGTCAGCTTTCTTGGTGGACCCCGGAACGGCCTGATGGCTCAGGACTGCCCGTCCGCCTGGCGGATAGTAGATCGACCAGGTGGGCAATTCGCGACCTGGGACTCCCTGTCTCCGTCCCTCTCCCCCTACCTTCTCCCTCCCTTCTCTCAGCTCCCGTCCCCCCCCCTTCCCGCTCGCCCATTTCTCTACCTCTTTGGAGCGGGGAGGAAAAGATGATGATGATGATGATGATGATGATGATGATGATGATGATGATGATGATGATGATGATGATGATGATGATGATGCTGCTGATGATGATACTGATGATGATGATAATAAGGATGATGATGCTGATGATTCTACTGATGCTGATGCTGATGCTGCTGCTGCTGCTGATGATGATGATGATGAAGGCCAAACTGATGGGGACTATGAAGATCAGAGGGCCTGGGCTGATCCGTGCATCCTCCCGCAAGTAGGGGCAAACAATGTCATGCCGCGAGATGCCATGGGTATGAATTCCGGCTGGTGGGCGCCACCGTCGGTCACGGAGAGCTCTAAAAGCATCCACAGCCGCGTGCACCTAAAGTGCATGAGATCGCTCCTCCTCCCTGTCCTCCTCATCCCGCTCCTCATCATCCTCTTTGTCGTCGTCTTCCTCCTCCTCGCCGCGTCCTCGTCCTCCAACTCCTCATTCAACTTATGCTTCTCCTCATTCTCTTCTTCTCCGGCTCCTCTTCCCATTCTCCTTCCATGGTCGGCCAGTCTATCGGAATCACGGCTACATGAGTGTACGTATTGTCTAATTCCCGATCTCGAAGGTGTGATCTGGATGATCGGAGGCAGAGCCTGATTGCACGTCCAGAACAACAGTCGTCGGGGTACTAACATTCGCCTCACAAGTCGGATGAGTGACAAGGAAACAGGAGCGGAGAGGACATTAACGGGACCTGGGACAAGGGAGGAATGGAAAGGCTGGGAGAAATGACAATATAGAGGAGGGGGCGGAATATGGTAGAGGAAAGGGGATGTGAACAGCCCGGGTTAAAGGGCAGGTCAGATGCGTTCGCATGTCATGCCATCTTACCCTTCCTGGCCATCCTTTCTAAGTGTGCTCGAGAGGGGGAGCAAAAATAGGAGGAGTATGATGATGATGAGGAGGAGTGAGCAATTATGGGAAGGGCGAACAGGATTATAATGCGGATCGGGCAAATACACATTTAAAGCAAGGAATGTGGCCGACGTCGAGTCGAGGGCGCAGTGTCGAACGGCCGAAGACGCGTCGGTAGAGCAAAGAAGACGCCCGCGACCACCTTAGGGGAACCCCATAGCAAAACACACGTGTACAATTTTTCCCAACCGTGCTGTGTGAGTTGGGGCCTGGTGTTAAGGTAGTAACAAGCGCGTCTCTTCCTCCTCCGCCTCCTCCTCCTCCTCCTCCTGCTCCTTCTCCTGCTCCTATTCGTTCCTCTGCTCTCCGCGCGCCCATCTCGGCACAACCCTCACGCGTTTCGTGACCCCATATGAAGCGCCACCGAAAACAGAAGTGGCAACGCCCGCATGGCGGCGTCGCCTCCATTCGGCACATCTGTGGGCTTCTGTGGGCAATTCGCTCCTCATCGCGGTTACGCCTTCTGCTGTTACCCTCGCAGTCGGACTGGGTGTCCGCGGCGCATTGTCGGTTGGCTTGCAGAGCGGCCCAAAGCACAGGGTATTCAAGGAATGGAGGGTGGTACCAATGAGGAGGTGCATGTAAGTGCGAATGCGCGTCCACGCCACACTCTTCGCACGTTCCATGGATCCCGAGCTGGGATCGCTCCTGGCTCCGCTACTAACTCGAATTGCGGGGGTGGGAAGCTGTTCGAGGTAAAGCGTCGCGGCAATGAGATGTAGATTGCGGGGCTTTTGTTCTTCATGCTGTCAGTAGGTATGCGTCGACGCTCGGGCCAAACAGCGGCGACCCCTCTGGATGAAGAGGAAGCGGTAGAGTAGGAGGAGGAGGAGGAGGAGGAGGAGGAGGAGGAGGAGGAGGAGGAGGAGGAGGAGGAGGAGGAACCAGCTGCGGAGGAAAAGGACGGCGAGAAGGAAACGGAGGAGGAAACCGCGGAGGAAAGCGATGATGATGCTGCTGCTGATGATGATGACGATGATGGTGATGATGCTGCTGATAATGATAAGTAGGAAGACTAGAATGACGATGATTCTGATGATGACTACGATGATGACGACCACGGTGCTGCTGATAATGGTGATGATGATGCTGAGAGGAGGAGGAGTAGGAGGAGGAGGAGGAGGAGGAGGAGGAGGAGGAGGAGGAGGAGGAGGAGGCGGAGGAGGAGGAGGAGGAGGAGGAGGAGGAGGTGGGGACGGAGGAGGCGGAGGAGGAGGAGGAGGAGGAGGAGGAGGAGGAGGAGGAGGAGGAGAAGGCGGCGAAGGGGTCGGAGAAAGACGGGCAGGAGAGCTGGCGGGCGGCCCCCTCGGTGGTCACAGCCGCGATGCCCAGAACCACGTGGCGAAGCGCTCCCAGATGCTCATCGCCTGGGGTCTGAGGGCCTCCTCCGCCCAACCCCCGCTCTGCTCCCTGAATCCCCCCCTCCTCCTCCTCCGCGTCCTCCTCCTCCTCCTCCTCCTCCTCCTCCTCCTCCCTCCTGCATTCTACCTCCTCTCTTGTCTCTCCACTTCGTCCTCCGTCTTCTCTGCCTCCTCCCTACTGTCTCCTTCCTCCCATTCATCCTCGATTTTTTTATCCCCCTCCACCCTGCCGAGGAAGATCACGAAGAGGCGGAACGGGCCCATCAACCCCCTCTCCTCCGTTCTGGAAAGCCGCCATCGCAGGCCTCTGCGACCCGCCTCCCAGAATCCCCCAGCAGGGCCTGAACTGGGTTGAACCGCGAAGTCAGAAGAAGAAAAACGAGTACAACATCGGTTGCGTGTAGTGGATCTTGGCGAAACCGCCGCAAGAAGGCTGATCCGCAACAGATGTCTACTGACGTACTTACGAACGTTTCGGCATCTTATTGCACAATCGCCCACGAGTCGTCCGAGTAGGACCGAAACCGGATCGCCGCGCCCGGCTCCAGCTGTTCCCGTCCGATGCCAGCTCATCGAACCGAACCGAGGCGGAATCGCGGCCCTGGCCGGCGGATCGAATCGCACCGAATCGGATCGCAGGCGGCCCTGCTCCCCAAAGAGAGAGAGAGAGAGAGAGAGAGATAGAGAGACTGGGGCGGCGGAGGAAGGGGGGAGGAGGAGGAGGAGGAGGAGGAGGAGGAGGAGGAGGAGGAGGAGGAGGAGGAGGAGGAGGAGGAGGAGGGCCAGATGAGGCGAAACGTGCCTGCGCGGACGGCCGAGCACGCCGTAGGGGGGGCAGGCAGGGCGGCTGCGCGCGGGGCGCGGCACAGCAGGAGGAGCGCAGTGCCAAGCACGACAGAGCACGCCGACCGCGCGTCTCGGTGCACCTCGAGGCACCGAAGTGTTGTGCAGGGCATCGCGGACAATGCAAGGCAAAGCAAACACAGTAGAGGCGGCCCGGTGCAGATCAGCCATGCGGGGGCGACGAGAGGGACATCGGATAAGACAGCATTGGGCACGGCAGACGCAGGCAGTGCAATATTCAAGGCGATGAGGACAAAGAACGGAGAGGCAAACTCAGCTGCAGCACACCGTAGACTTGGCAAGGCAAGCGGCCCTCGATACTCCAGGCACTGGTCGGCACGGTAGCATGTATCGCAACGACGCTCCCCTTTGTAAGACGGGACAGCACGAAGCAAGACGAGATTGAGCGAAACAACGAGAGGATCGTCTCCGATATGGATCGCGAGGGGCTCCCTTTTCAGTCTGAGCCGCGGCGCCAGTCCTCGAACATGTTTCAAACATTTCTCGTGAAACAACGCCTGGGCACTCAAAGGGGGGTGATGATGATGAAGCTGGAGAGGGGCGCTGCTCCACGTCGTCTAAAAAGCCCACCACCCGTGCCACCCCCCACGCGCGCCGAGGCCACTCCCCAGCGCGGTCGATCCTCCCCCGCCTCCACGCCCAGCGTAGGACGGCTCATCCCCTTCCCCTGCGAGGTCTCCCCCACGCTCAGCGAACAACTCAGAGTACGTCGGGAGTGGATGATGAGGAGGAGGCAGTGGATTTGCACGGGATGCGCGCCACCCGCAAGGTGTCCTGGGGCAGCGGCAAAAAGGCAGGAAGCCTTGGAGTACGCAGGGAGTGGACGAGGAGGAGGGAATGTTGGCGGCGCGCGCAAGAAGGTATGGGGGAAGGGTGAAGGCTTCCCAGAAGGAGGCTGATTCCTAGAAGGCGCCCGCCCTTCCATCCTCAGACGGGGCTCGCGCTTTCTGAGAAGCAGGGGTGCTCCAAAGAAGTGTTCATCCCTCCCCCTGCCCCCCCTTCTGCGCGAGCCGCACGGGATCCGCGCCGCGTGCGAGCAGCCCGCGAGAGCCACAGCGGCCAGCTGCACGCAGGAGCGGCCCTGGGAAACTGGCGGCCTCCGGTGCATGCGGCTTGCTGGTCGCGGCGGTGCGCGGAGCGGGACCCGTGGCGGGGCCTGCGCGCCATGGTTCGGCTGCCCCGCGCGCCGCGGAAGCCGCGCGTCGGGGGCCACGGCACAGAGGGGCAGCGAGGGGCCACGATCGGGGGGGGGGGCTGGCATATGGGGGGAAGGCATCGACCTGGAATCGGCGATAGATCGCCAACAGATCAGCTATAGGACGCCCCTGGCCCACCCCCCCTGAAGCGGAAAGATAGGGGCGGGCTGGCCCAGGATGGCAAACATCGAGCGTGAATCGGCGATGCATCGCCGATAGGTCGGCGATCGGCGCAATTTCCTGGGCGGGGTGGGGCTATCAGAACCCTGACGGCGATCAATGGGCGACGGGGGGTCGATACGTCCCCCCCCTATGCCTATCCCCTCCTATCGTTGCTCCTGAG
>CAUYUJ010014685.1:262500-279039 GCA_963575745.1 Prorocentrum cordatum
TTGCACCCTTGCGCTTGCTGATGCGGCACTGGCTTTTCTTGCAACCATCCGAACTTGTGACTCGTATGAGGCGGCCCTTGGGCCAACAACCTTGTGCATATGAACTACGAGTTAGACTGCACGGGCTGCCGCGCTGATCCCCGTCAGTCGTCTGCCCCTGCTTGCCTGAGCTGAACAACCCTGTGCGCCACGCGAATTTGCTTTCGTGCCCTGGCTAAAAGGCGGGGATCTTGGGCTTCGCCTCGGCCCCTTAAGCCATGCAGGTTCGGGTGGGCTCCAGAAGCCAGCACCTGGGTGGCAGGTCAAGTGGGTGGCCATGGCCTGACACTGCGGTTCATACGCGGGAGGAATAAGACAAACATGAATAGGAGGCGGAAGAAGGAGGAGGAAGAGGAGAAGGAGGAGGAGGAGGAGGAGGAATACGAGCAGTAGGATGATGACCACGGGGGAAGACGATAACGACGAATCAGAAAAACACGAGGACGCCCTTCGGCACCTCGAGGGCCTTGGACGTGCCGTGCTTGTGGCCAGATTTCGGCGCGCGCCAGTGGCTCTTTTGCAGGTGGTCCTTGCTAGCGATGAAGTTGCGCTTGTGACTGGACGTCCTGCTCGGAGGAGGGGGAGGAATTAGGGGTATCAGACACATGGCTTGACTTGAACACCGATATGGGCACAACACAGTATTTCGTCCCACCGACTGTTTGGGCGTAGGTGGCGCAGGGGATCAACTCCCTGATAGCAAGCGAAGTACCTATACGACCACCCTTCGGGTGACAAGGAGGTTCGGGGGGGGAGGAACCAACGTCTCACTCAATCGGTCTCACTGTCGATCTCACTATCGATCTCACTATCGGTCTCGCTCGATCTATTTCATTCGATGGATCTCACACTCGATCTGACTATCGATATCACAATCGATCTCACTATCGATCTCACAATCGATCTCACATTCGGGTTCACTACCGATTTCACTATCGATATCACAATCGATCTCACAATCAACGTCATCATCATCACCAACAACATCATCGTGATCAACGTCGGGGCACCATCATCATGACCTCACCACCATCATCATCATCATCGGGACAAAATCATCGGGACAACATCATCGTCATCATCATCATCATCAACATCATCCTCATCGGGACACCATCACAATCACCATCGGAACACCACCATCATCATCTACAACAACATAATCTCATCATCATCATCATGAACAACATCATCACCATCATCATCATCGGAACACTATCAGCAGCAACAACATCATCATCAACATCAACATCATCATCATCGGGGCAGCATCCTCATCGTCACCATCATCATCATCACCATCATCATCATCGTGACACCATCACCGTCAACATCAACATCATCATCATCACCACCATCGGGCCACCAACGTCACAATGATCATCATCACCTCATCACCATCCTCATCATCAACATCATCATCATCGTCATGGGGACACCACCATCGCCATCATCATCATCAGCATCATCATCATCGGGACACCATCATCATCAACAGCATCATCATCAACCTCATCATCATCATAATCGGGACACCATCATCATCATCTTCATCATCATCTCATCATCATCTCATCATCATCAACGATCATCAACATCATCATCAACATCATCAACATCGGGACACCATCAACCTCACCACCATCACCATCACCATCATCCACATCGTCAACGTCATCATCATCACCGGGACACCATCTTCATCACCACCATCACCATCACCATCACCATCACCATCACCATCACCATCACCATCACCATCACCATCACCATCACCATCACCATCACCATCATCATCATCATCATCATCATCATCATCATCATCATCATCATCATCATCATCATCATCATCATCTCCAACATCATCGACAACATCGACATCATCATCATCATCATCACCATCATCATCATCATCTTCATCATCATCATCGTCGTCATCATCATCATCATCATCATCGGCACACCGACGGGACACCGGCGGGACACCGGCGGGACACCGCGGGCCACCGGCCCCCGGAGAGGAAACATTTGGTCCGGCCGCGCCTCAGCCGGAGGCGGGACACCAGCGGGACACCGCGGGCCACCGGCCCCCGGAGAGGCATCATTTGGTCCGGCCGCGCCTCAGCCGGAGGAGACTTTCTTCTCGCCCGCCCACGCAGCTTCGCCTCGCCCGCACGCACGGCACGCACGAACACGAAACCGAAACCGATTTCCCGTCAGGGGGGCTCTCCGTTCCACTTCGATCTCACCCCCTCACCTCCGATTCCCGGAGATTGTTTAAATATTGCCCCTCCCCCTTCCCCAGGGGACCACGGGGTCTCGATCAAGGAGAGCACCAAATGTCGCCAACTGATATCCAATACGGCCTCAGTGGGCCTGTAGTACGGCTCCAAGAGGCTCTGACCATGCCCCGAATGGATCTGAGGTGCTCCCCTGGGACTCCCAAGGATACCCCGATATGCCGAAACCATTGATCAGCGAATGAGGTTTTCGGTTGCTTTTGCACTTTTGTTTTTTATATCGGTCGTCTCCAGCCTCAAAACAACTTCAAGCTGGCCGATTGGAGCCCCGAATGCCCCCCCCACCCCGAGAGCATCCGAATACAGTCTCCCCAAGCAGTTTTCGGATCCCAAGGGGGCAATCGTTTCAGGCCCAACTTATTCGTCAATACCTCCAGGAGGGCCTGACAGGGTCCGAAATGCTCCTCTCCAAGAGAGCTCCAATAAGGCCCAGAAGGCTTGAAATTTCGAAGGCTTAGAAATTCGGCCCATGAGCTTCAATATTGCTCCAAGAGGCCTCCCAGACTGCCCCAAGTTGGCCACTGCTGGGAATTTCTATTGGGGGCGCATCTCTTTCTCGGCCGCCTTCCGCTGGCCTTCCGCCGGCTTCTGCCGGCGGAGGCGGCCTAGATGGCGGACTCCAGGAACCCTTGACCTCAAAAAAAAATGCCATCTCTTGGGGGCGCATCTTTTTCTCGGCCGCCTTCCGCTGGCCCTCCGCCGGCTTCTGCCGGCGGAGGCGGCCTAGATGGCGGACTCCAGGAACCCTTGACCCCCAAAAAGTTGCCATCTCTTGGGGGCGCATATTTTCTCGGCCGCCTTCCGCCCGCCTTCCGCTGGCTTCTGCCGGCGGAGGCGGCCTAGATGGCGGACTCCAGGAACCCTTGACCCCAAAAAGGTTGCCATCTCTTGGGGGCGCATCTTTTTCTCGGCCGCCTTCCGCCGGCCTTCCGCCGGCTTCTGCCGGCGGAGGCGGCCTAGATGGCGGACTCCAGGAACCCTTGACCTCAAAAAAAAATGCCATCTCTTGGGGGCGCATCTTTTTCTCGGCCGCCTTCCGCTGGCCCTCCGCCGGCTTCTGCCGGCGGAGGCGGCCTAGATGGCGGACTCCAGGGACCCTTGACCTCAAAAAAAAATGCCATCTCTTGGGGGCGCATGTTTTTCTCGGCCGCCTTCCGCTGGCCCTCCGCCGGCTTCTGCCGGCGGAGGCGGCCTAGATGGCGGACTCCACGAAACCCTTAACCCCCAAAAGACATGCCATCTCTTGGGGGCGCATCTTTTTCTCGGCCGCCTTCCGCCGGCCTTCCGCCGGCTTCTGCCGGCGGAGGCGGCCTAGATGGCGGACTCCAGGAACCCTTGACCTCAAAAAAAAATGCCATCTCTTGGGGGCGCATCTTTTTCTCGGCCGCCTTCCGCTGGCCCTCCGCCGGCTTCTGCCGGCGGAGGCGGCCTAGATGGCGGACTCCAGGGACCCTTGACCTCAAAAAAAAATGCCATCTCTTGGGGGCGCATCTTTTTCTCGGCCGCCTTCCGCTGGCCCTCCGCCGGCTTCTGCCGGCGGAGGCGGCCTAGATGGCGGACTCCAGGGACCCCTGACCCCCAAAAAGTTGCCATCTCTTGGGGGCGCATCTTTTTCTCGGCCGCCTTCCGCTGGCCCTCCGCCGGCTTCTGCCGGCGGAGGCGGCCTAGACGGCGGACTCCAGGGACCCTTGACCCCCAAAAAGTTGCCATCTCTTGGGGGCGCATCTTTTTCTCGGCCGCCTTCCGCTGGCCCTCCGCCGGCTTCTGCCGGCGGAGGCGGCCTCGTTTTGCTTCCGCCGCCCTCCGCTGGCCTTTGGCCGCCTTCCGCCGCGGAGGAGATGGCAAGTCCTTCGATCCTCGGAGGCAAGGCCCTGTTTGGAGCGCCCCAGGTGGTGGAGGGGTCGGAGGAGGAGATGGAAGGAACTGGAGCTCCTGCTCGGCTGCATGACAGCCGTGTTCAAGTACTCGTCGAACTGCTGCTCACCAGGCTTGTAAGGCTCCGGCGTCGAGAAGAAGCCGCAACCCGCGCTGGTGTCATGGTCGTTCGGCCACCCTCATGGCAAGAGAGCCCCCTAGAATATCCAGGCAGACCCTCTCTGGCCAGCAGATGCAGCTCGCCACTAGGGAGATCGCCACTTCCTCGAGGAGGCCCTTCAGGACCCCCCACCCTGTCTAGACGCTCCGCAAACGTCCCACATCTTCCAAGACATATTCGATCCCCGAACGTCGATCCTTATGAGAAGCTTGCGACACCCCTTAGCACTGCTGGACATGTGGTGCCCAGCCATTCTGGTTGTTCTTTCCCTGCGTGCCAGGGAAAACTTCGTATGCGGGCACACGTTCCTCTTCGCAAAAAGCCAGAACTGGGACTGTGAGAACCCGGAGCACCCCCTGGAGCCCGAGACCTGGTCGAAATCGGCGCGCACGCCGACCACAGCGTCTCGGCTCGATGATTTTGGCCAGCGCCCACGTCCTCCTGCCAAAGGGCTCCCAACTTCGCGCTTCGCGCTGCGCGAAGCGCGGATAACTTCGCGCTCTCGCGCCGCCCCCCAGGGGATGAGAGGAGGATGAGGAGGAATCGGAGCCGAACCGCGAAGCGCGAAGCGCGAAGTGGGAATAACTTCGCGCCCTCGAGGGCCCACTGGACCCACCAGCCCTCAGGGCGGCCGAGCGACCATGGCGCTGGTCTTCGGCTGGGCCCACGGCCTGCCTGTCCCGTTGTTTGCGGAGAAGGCCGGGGCCGTCGCCGCGAGGGCCTCCTTCCGGAGCTTGCCCACCGTCCTCGCCAGGGCGTCTTGGTGAATCAGCTCGACCTGGTGCTGGACCTTCCTCTCCAGCCTCTCGCTGTACATCAGCTCCTTGGGCGCCATTCGGTGCTTCTCCTTGGTCCCGAAGAAGCCGTCGGAGCGTGCCATGCGCGTCGAGGCGCTCCAGCCTCCGAACGTATCCTTGCAGCAACGCGGAGGGGGCTGACGATGAGTGTATGACGATGCTGGCGATGACGACGACGACGATGACGTCGGTCATGATTGTGATGGCGATAGCGACGATGCTGGTAATGGTGTTGATGATGATGATGAATACGGAATGATGCTGACGGTGATGCGTATAGGTATCAGTTAGTCAGCAGGGGTCCCACATCGTGTTTTCTTGGAATATATGCGGTGCAATCCAGGTAGTGCAATCAATGTGGTGCAACTCAGATAGTGCAATCCATGAGGTACAATCTATGTGGTGCAAAGCAATGCAACGCAATGCAAAGCAATTCAGAGCAACTCAAAGCCAACCAAATCAATGTGATGCAATGCGATGCAACGCAATGCACATCAATGCAAACCAATGCAAATCAATGCCACGCAATGCAAAACAGTCTAAATTAATGCAACGCAGTGAAATGCGATGCACAACAATGCACATCAATGCCACCGAACGGAATGCTATGCAATACAACACATTTCAAAGTACAGCAATGCGCTGTAAATAAATCAATGTGATGCAAGGCGATGCAAAGCAGTGCAATGCGATGTAACACAATGCAAACCAATGCAACGCAATGCAAAGCAAAGCGGCGCAAATGGCGGCGACGGACGGCGGCGAGGGGCGGCGACGGCGGCGACGACGGGCTGCGACGTGCGGTAACAAGCTGGCTGGGGCAAGCGCGGTGTGGAGACTCCCACCAGCCCTTTGGGCCAAGGTGGTCTAGCGAATTCTTTATTTCCTCTTCCAGAACACTCTTCCCTTAGGACTGTGTTGTGAGGTTTCGCGATGTACCTGGGGGTGCTGTTTCGCCCAGGATGGCTCCAAGATGGCCTCCGATGCTCGAAGATGTTCTTCAAGGCAACTCAAGATGGCCGAAGATTATTCCAGATAGCTTCCGACACACCTCCAAGAGGCCCGACGGGGGCGACAAGACGGTTCCACGTGCCCTCGGAGCCCCCTCGGTATTTCCCCTCCCCCCCAAGAGGCCGACATCCTTCCAGCACCCAAGGAGAATCAGTGATGTTTGCCCTCTCGCCTTTTCGCGCCCCGTGCGCCTTTGAGGACCCAGCATGTCCCAGGAAAGCCCGGCAGGGGCCCACGAGGCACCAAAGGCGCCCAACAGCGACCCACGATCGCCCCAAGAGGGCCCCAGTGGGGCCACTGCAAGGGCCCCAGATGGCAAACCACACGTAACGATTCCATTCTCTTCACCGAGTCCCTCCACGGTAGCCCCAGGAGGCCCTACAGGGCTCCCAGGAGGGCCTCTCCCCAAGACTGCCCCCAAAGCGCCCCAAGAGTGTCCCACGAGGACGCCACGATGCGGTTTTCTTTCTTCTCCTCCTCCTCCTCCACCTTCTCCTCCTCCTCCCTTCGCCCCTCAGCGGGCCCCAGGGATGGCCCGACTAGGCCCTCCAAAGCCACCCCCTTGCTCCCAAAGATCTCCTCTCTGTTCATTGCACTGTTCATGCTGATTGCCCACTTTGTTTCACTATCTGTGTCTCTTCGTGCCTTTCCCCGTCAACTCTCACGGGCAATGTTTCTGAACGTGCTGGTGTATATTTTTTCCCGTCGCGGCCGCAAGCGAAGGCGCAGGCGGCGTCCGAAGTCAGCCCGGGCTACGAGCGTGCTGGTGTATTTTGTTTTTTTGGTCGGCGGCCGCGCGACAACGGTCTGGCGGCGAGAGGCAGAGTCCGGGGCGTGCGGCACGATGCGAATTGGCGAACACCGCCGCCGCGTTGGCAAGCCGGTTCGCACCTGCACAACAAGGGCGCAGTTGCACATGCAGAGAACAAAATGAACTAAATTCACAAGCGAACGCACATAGGCGCCGCAGTGTGAACCGAGGTGGACAAGCGGCAGGGTGTGCGAATCAGAAGGACAACCGGGGGCTGTACAGGCGAACCAGGCTGAACCACACGGCGCCCAGACCTCAGTAATCCGCCTCCCAGTGCCAGGTGGAGCCATGCGGCTGTGCCCAAGGCGCAACTGCGATGCCGATCCCTGAAGCGAAGAGATCCGCAGGCGTGGGGAGCATCGCCGTTGAATGGTGAACGCCTGCGCAACCCGCCACGGGGGGTCCTGCTGCAGTGGAGGCAAGTGGGAGGCCGGTGGAGTGAGTCGCCTGTGGGGCGCCAGACTCCGAACGAACTGGTGCGGCGCACTGGCCGGCAGCTGGTGGGAGCTTGGGTGCTGTCCTGCTGCGGAAGGCTGAGCCACTCCGTGGCGACCCAACACCCGAGTGACCACTCCACAGGGCAAAGGCGGAACGAGCGACTGTGGGCCACGCAGCGCGTGCTGGCACGGCGCCAGGCCTCAGAGAGGGGGGGGGGCCCGCAGGCGGGGACGCACCGCCAGCGGAGGAGTGAGGGGGGGGGGCGGCACTGGTGGTAGTGCTGCCTCCTGTGGTGTCAAATGGCGAGGCGCCTGGGGGAGCGGCACTGTGGAGGACACGTGGGCCAGGAGGCAAGCCAGGCCCAGTCCACCGATAGGCAGTCCCCCAGACCTGAGACCCACCACACACCACGAGGTCCACCAGGGCCGAAACACACCCCGCAGAGAGTGGGAGCCAGACCACGAAGCGCGGAACACGGGTGGCCCTGGGAGGGGGGGCGACCACCCTGACGTCTGATAGCACGTCTGGCAGGCCCCGAGGCCGAGGGCGGGGGACACCCGCCAGGCCCGAGAGGGGAGAGGCGAGGAGAAGCACCGCCACACCCCTCGGCCAGGCCCCGAATCCGAGGGCTAGGGGCCATGGTCATCTCCTGGGTCATTCTCGGGGGTCGGATCGCAGCTACTATCCGCAAGCATCAGCGTGGAAGAAAGGGGGGGTCGCAGCTAACCGCCGCTAGGATACATTTTACATCGATGGGTGCAGCTACTCGCAGCTGAGGTCTCTGTTGAATGTGCACTTCTCGCTGAGAGCACCTGCGCTGAGAGAGGGGGGTGCAGCTAACCGCCGCAAATCACCATTTACATAGTGTGAGCCAGCAAGGTGTGTCTGCGAGAGCCCCATCTATGATTGGACATCGACCTTTCGTTGACACGGGGGGTGCCGCTAACCGCCGCAGAACACGATTTGATGGAAAGTGTGTCTGCGAGAGCCCCATCAAGTGTGTCTGCGAGAGCCCCATCTATGATTGGTCATCGACCTTTCGTTGACAAGGGGGGTGCAGCTAACCGCCGCAGAACACGATTTGATGGAAAGTGTGTCTGCGAGAGCCACATCTATGATTGGACATCGACCTTTCGTTGACACGGGGGGTGCAGATAACCGCCGCAAAACACGATTTGATGGAAAGTGTGTCTGCGAGAGCGCCATCTATGATTGGAAAGCACCTGCGCTGAGAGAGGGGGGTGCAGCTAACCGCCGCAAAACACCATTTACATAGTGTGAGCCAGCAAGATGTGTCTGCGAGAGCCCCATCTATGATTGGACATCGACCTTTCGTAGGCAAGGGGGGTGCAGTTAACCGCCGCAGGACACGATTTGATGGAAAGTGTGTCTGCGAGATCCCCATCTATGATTGGAAAGTGCCTCCGTCTCTGCTCTCAGCGCTGCAATGCCCGCCGCTAAGAAACATTTTACAACCCAGCGCTGCCACTGACGACGTGGGCACCAACTTAGCATCCCACATCCCGGCAATGCGCCGGAGCCTGTGGATCGTGATTGCAAGGATGGTGCCCCCGCCACCGCTGAACCGACAGCACAGGGATGCAAGAGTACCTGAGCCCCAGGGCGGACCCGAGCCCAGCAGCAGACACCCCAGGGAGGACAGCGCCAGAAAGCGAGAGCCCCGGGGAGAACCCGCGGGACGCGGGGCACGCACCCACACCCCACCGCAGACACAGAACACGTTGGCCACCTGCCGCCATGCTGGGCGGGGAGGAGCTGCAGCCAGTGTACACCGTTGACGCACCTCCTCTCGGCGCAGCAACTGGTGACAGTGGGCGCTGCGAAGACGAAGCGTGCACGGGGGGGGCGAAGGACGACCCTTGGCTGCCAGGGCCAGGAATGCGAGAGTGCCTTGAGCCCGCGTGAAGGGCCCCGAGCCCGTGGTCCAGGCAGGCCCCTGCGTGCGTCCAGGGTGGCTGAGCCCGGTGGCGGTCCCTTTCGCTGACTCCGTCGAGCGGGAACAGTACTTGCAGCCATTGTCAACCTGCCAGTCTGAGGTTCTTTTCGTTGACTGCCGCCATGCTGTGCGGGGAGGAGCTGCAGCCAGTGTGACCCTTCACGCTCCTACTCTCAGTGCAGCAACCGGTGACATTGGGCGCTGTGAAGACGAAGCGTGCACGGGGGGGGGGGGCGAAGGACGGCCCTTGGCAGCCAGAGCAGGGATGCGAGAGTGCCTGGTGCCCCCGTGAGAGGCCCCGAGCCCGTGGTCCAGGCAGCCCCGGCGTGCGTCCAGGGTCGCGGAGCCCGGTGGCGGCCCCTTTCGTTGACACGGGGGGTGCAGCTAACCGCCGCAGAACACGATTTGATGGAAAGTGTGTCTGCGAGAGCCCCATCTATGATTGGACATCGACCTTTCGTTGACACGGAGGGCGCAGCTAACCGCCGCAGAACACGATTTGATGGAAAGTGTGTCTGCGAGAGCCCCATCTATGATTGGACATCGACTTCTCGTTGGCACGGGGGGTGCAGCTAACCGCCGCAGAACGCGATTTGATGGAAAGTGTGTCTGCGAAGGCCCCATCTATGATTGGAAGTGCCTCAGTCTCTGCACTCAGCGCTGCAATTGATGACAGTGGGCGCCGTGAAGACGAGGCGTGCACGGGGGGGGGGCGAAGGATGGCCCTTGGCTGCCAGAGCTGGGATGCGAGAGTGCCTTGAGCCCCGGTGGGAGGCCCCGGCCCGTGGTACAGGCAGGCCCCCGCGTGCGTCCAGGGCCGCAGTGTCCAGTTGCGGTCAAGACGAAGCGAGCACGGGGGGGAGGCGAAGAAAAGCTCTTGGCAGCCAGAGCGGGGATGCGAGGGCGCCTTGACCCCCCGAGGAGGGGGGCCCCGGGCCCGAGGTACAGCAGCCCCCGCGTGCGTCCAGGGCCGCTGGGTCCGGATGCATCCCTTTCGCAGGCTCTGTTTTGCAGGGCAGCAGCGGGCCTGTTGCTAGTGACCATTCTCCTTGCACCTGAACCCCGCGTGTGCGATGCCACGAGGTGGGGCAGCAATGGCTACTGTGGGGAGACGGCCCGCCACTGTTTTTTGCCCTTCCTGGGTGCCTGGGTGTTCGGGTGGCCCTTTGCCGCGGGGTGATCCCTGCTCGCTCCGCCGCTTCGCCCCGGGTGCAGATGCCGCGGCCGAGTCCAGTCGACGTCGAGGCCCAGTGCGTCGCTGACGACCCGTACGTCGCACATGTGGCTGCGGAAGGATTCCAGGAAGAGGTGGCAGGTTTGCGGGTCGCGCCAAAGCGGGTCGAGCGCGCCTTTGCTGCCAGGCACGGACTGCCGCTTGGCGAAAGCGTGCCAGGTGCCTGCGAACATTGTTCCCAGTGTGACTTGGAGCCGCCTTATCGCCTCGCCGGGTGTCTCCCCGGGTAGGTCCCACTGGATGTTGCTGATTTATGTATTGTACAGCTGCTGTCCCGTGTCGGGGTCCGTGGGCTCTGGCCATTGGCGCGGGTCAGGCCATTGGTGCTGCTGTGTATCCTGGCCGCAAGTCTCCAGCGTGCCGGCCTCGCTGTCCCGGCCGGAGGGCTCGCGATCTGCTCGCGACAGTTCCGGCTGCACGCCCGGCGGGGTTCTGCGGGGAGAGGCGGGCCGCATGGTTGGCCGCCGGGCGGGGGTCGAATCGTATCCGGCAGCCAGGGCGGACGCTGCCCTGTGGTGCGCGGGGAGAGGCCCCTTTCGCTGGCGTTCGCCTTCGGGCCTGTGCCCGCCGTCGCTCCCGGGTGCGTCCCCTTCGGTCAACGCAGGACTCTCGCCGGTCTCGGGGGTGCCGCTGGTTGCGCCAGGCGCGTGCACGTACGGCGACGCTGTTTTCGTTGCCAGATCACAATGTTCTTTGTCAGTCGTGCCCTGGACGTCTGGAGAGAGCGCCTGGGGTTCGCCGCCCATGAGAGTGGGTTCACTGGCAGGGGAAGGGGGGCGAATAGGCGCGAAGGGGTTCTCCCGACGAGCCAGTGGATGGCTTCGCTGTCCTGCGTCTGGACGGTTGGTCCGTGGCCCCCCTGCTGGGTCTGTGGCGCTCCCAGGGGACTGCTGACGGTCTGATTGTTTTGAGGGGGAGGTGGGGGTGGCACGGTGTGGCAGGCGAGCCCCTGCTGTTCCGGGATCTCGCTTAGCTGACTGTTGCGGCTGCCGTCAGCACTTTCGGGGGCCACCCCCTGCCCGCCCAGTTCTAATCCGGAGACACGGGTGAAGGCTTGTGCCACTTCCGCACCTTCTAAGGCTTCCGCCGCTTCGGGCCCCCGATACTCCGCGGCCTCCGCAGCCTCCGCCGACTCCGCCGCGACCTCCCTCTCCTTTTCTCTGCCCTGCTGCTGCTGATGAGGGAGCAAGGGAACCTCTGGGTCTTCTCGTGGGTTCTGCTGGCTCCCAGAGATGCCTAGGAGGCTGTCAGCGAGCAGGGGTGCCTCCTTCTGGTCGTCAGAGAGGGTACTTTGAGGCTCGCGGGTCTCCCGTCCCCGGGGAGGGTCTGCTGCTGCTGGGGCTGCTGTAGCTGCTGCTGCAGCACCTGTTGCTGGTGGTGCGGCTGTGGTTGTGGGTGCTGCGGCGGTTGCTGTGGCTGCTGAGGGGGGTGTTGTTGCTGCTGCAGCTGCGGGGTGCTGTTGCTGCAGCACCTGTAGCTGCTGCTGTGGCTGTGGTTGGGGGTACTGCCGCTGTTGCTACCGCTGCTGCGGCTGCTGCTGCTGCTGCTGCTGCTGCTGCTGCAGCTGCTGGATTCTGCCGCTGCTGCTGCTGCTGCTGCTGCTGCTGCTGCGGCTGCGGCTGTTGCTGCTGCTGCTGCTGCTGCTGCCCTGCTGCTGCGGCTGCTGCTGTTCCTGCTGTTGCGGCTGCAGTTGCCGCAGCTGCGGCTGCTGCTGCAGGTGCTGCTGCTGCGGCTGCTGCTGCTGCTTCCGCTGCTGCTGCGGCTGGCTGCTGCTGTCGCTGCTGCCGCTGCTGCCGCTGCTGCTGCTCCTGCAAGTGCAGCTGCAGCGGCTGCTGCTGCTGCTGCTGCTGCTGCTGCTGCTGCTGCTGCTGCTGCTGCGCGGCCGCCGCGGCGGCCGCCGCCGCGCCAGCGGCTGCGGCGGCCGCGGCGGCCGCGGCGGCGCCCGCAGCGGCGGGCCCAAGGGCGGCCGCGGGGGCCACGGCGGCCGCGGCGCTGGCTGCGTGGCCCGCGGCCGCCGCGGCGGCCGCCTCCGCCACGGCGGCGGCGCGGCGGCGGCGGCAGCCGCGGCGGCGGCGGCCGCCGGGGCGGCGGCGGCGGCGGCCGCGGCGGCGGCGCCGTCGCCGGCGGCCGCGGGGGCGGCAGCGCCGGCGGCGCCGGCCGCACGCGCAGCGCCGGCGGCGCCAGCCGCCGCAGCCAGGCCAGAGGGGGCCGCCGCCGGCGGCAGGCCCGGCCTCGGCGGCCCCGTCCAGAGAGGCGCCAGCGCCGCCAGCAGCAGCAGCAGCAGCAGCGCCCGCGGGGCTAGCGGCCAACGCGGCCCGCCGCTGCCGGCGGCGGCGCGCCGAGCGCGACACCGCGGCGGAGGCGCCGCGCGGCGGCCAGGCACGGCGAGGAGGGGGTGAGGCGCCCGCCATGGCACGGGGAGGAGGGGGCAAGGAGGAGGCGCCCCTTCCGGGCCCCCCCCAGGCCGCGCCGGAGGACGGGGCCGACCTCCGGCCCCAGGCGCGTAGCTGGCTCGGCTCGGCTTGAGCCAGAGCGGCTTGAGCCAAGGGGGTTACGGATGCTGGTGTATACGCGAAGTGTGAAGAACTGTCCTCCCACCAGCCCTTTAGGGCGTGAGTGCTTTAAAGCGTTTCCTCTTCCATGCTCCCTCTTCCTCTTCGGAGAGAGGCTTCCCCCTCCCCCTCCCCCTCCCCCTGGGTCTGGAGGGTCGGGCTGGTGGTGGCGGCGAGGGGTTATAGCGTCCGAAACGGCCTCGGCGAGAAGGCAACACATCATATTGATTCTAGTCAGAGTATTGGCCACATTTTGGCCTCGGGGGGGGGAGGGGGGGAGGGTGGGCTAATTAGATCGCCTCCTTGTTTCATCGATCACCTCCAAAGTGGCCCCAAGTTGGTCCCCGAAGCAGCCAAGAGTGCCCCAATAGGCGCCTAGGAGGCCCCACGAAGCCTCCAAGATGCCCCCAAGGTGCCTCCACGAGGCTCCCAACATGCTCCCAAGAGACCCCCGAAGAGGCCTGAGGAGGCGCCCCCGATGCACCCAATACGCTTCAAGAGGCCCCCAGGACCGCCACGAGGCCCCCAAGAGACCCCACGAGGCCTACAAGAAGCTCCTAAGAAACATCCGGAGCGACTCCGGGAAGCACCCGCGAAGCCTCTGGCCTTCCTGCTCGCCCTCCTCCCCCTCCTCCTCTTCATCATCCGCCTAATCCTCCTCCTCCCCCCTCCCTCCTCCTCCTCCTCCTCCTCCTCCTCCTCTTCCACCCTCCTCCTCCTCCTCCTCCTCCTCCTCCTCCTCCTCCTCCTCCTCCTCCTCCTCCTCCTCCTCCTCCTCTTCCTTCTCTTCCTTCTTCACCGTCCCCCTCTTGGGGTATGGCGGATTCCCAACCTTTACTCCACTGCGTGCTCCCCCACAGGCCCTATAAGGGCAACTCGCCTGGACATCGTTTCTGGATGGGCTGGTGGGGTTACGCGACGCGCCTAGGATCCTACACCTTCTGGTGCCACTCATCTTCAAAGTCATACTAACAATGACCATGACGATGTCGATGACATTGGCGACGATGCAGATGACGATGACGACGATGATGATGATGATGGTGCTGTTGATAACGATGATGCTGGTGACAATGACGATGATGATGTTTATGACGATGACAATGATGGCGATACTGATGCCGGTTCCGATTCTGATGACGACGTTGACGATACTGACGACGATGAGGATGATGCCGGTAACATCGAGGGGTGCAATGCCACACTCTAGCGACAGAAGCGCGCTGCCGCGTGCGCGAGGCGATCCGTAAGGCCACTAAATTCATCATGCTGCTGTAATTGTAAGTGCCGGAGTGCGTCGCTGAGGTGTGAGTGCTTGATCTTGTGGTACGTCTAGTATGCGATAAAAGTTGTCTTGAGCTCGTCGGCCGTCTGGGCATTCAAGGCGAGCGTATCGAACCGCTTCGGCGGCGGGCGCTTCCCGATGAGGCTGTACACGGTGGACCAGAGCGGGAAGCAGTCGGCGTAGTGCGTCCACTCGTCCCGGGCGGGACAACCGAACAGGCACGGGTGAACGACGGCCTCGTGGAGGCGCGCTGACGTCGTCCATCCCGCGACGATGAGGATGATGCTGATGATGATTGTGATGCATGATGACGGTGCGATGATGCTGATGATGCTGATGATGATGCTAATGGTGATGCTGATGTTGATGCTGATGTTGCTGCGGCTGATATTGATGCTGATGCTGATGATGGTGATGCTGATGATGTTACTGTTGCTGATGATGATGCTGATGCTGCTGATGGTGATGCTGCTGATGACGATGCTGCTGCTGAGGATGACGACGATGCCGATGTCGATGACGATGACGATGCTGATGGTGATGCTGATGACGAATACGATGCTGCTGATGATGATGATGTTGATGATGACGATTAGTATGTTGACGCTGATGATGCTGCTGCTGATGATGACGATGCTGTTTATGCTGCCAATGATGATGCTGCTGTTGCTGCTGCTGCTGATGCTGCTGCTGATGATGATGATGATGCTGATGGCGATGAGGATTGTGGTGGTGGTCGTGATGACGAAGATGACCACGACGTTTATGCTGGAATTGGCGGTTGTTATGCTGATGATGCTGCTGCTGCCGATGAAGAGACGGATGAGGAGGACGGTCGCAAGTCGCTGCGCGGACAAGGTCCAAACTGTTTACGCCTTTCGGGCGCGCTCTGCGCCATCTCATACAAGGATGAAGGATGGCGATGAGGATGAGGCGGGGCGGAGGAGGAGAAGAAGAGGTGGGGGAGGAAACTGATGAAGGAAGAGGAGGAGGAGGAGACGGAGGAGGAGGAGGAGGTGGAGAAGGAGCAGCAGGAGGAGGAGGAGGAGGCGGAAGCTGATGAGGATAAGGGGGAGTATGCGCAGTCCTTCTCCCAATGCGGCGGCTTCCAGTCAGGCGTGTTGTAGATGCCCTGGAGGTGAGGGTTTTTCGTGTGGGTCAGCGACACGTCCCTGAGGAGGAGGCAGGGCAGGGGAGGAGGGGGAGGGGCAGGGATGGACGAGGGAGGGAAGGCGGGAGGGAGGGAGGGCGGGAAGGAGGGATGACGACGAGGAGGGGGAATTGATGACGAGGAGGGGGGGGGGGACGACGGGAGGAGGAGGAGGAGGTGGATGAGGAGGGGGGAGGGAGGGGGGAGAGGACGAGAAAGGAGGAAGAGAAGAGAGGAGGAGAATGGATGAAACTAAGGGGGGAAGCGGGAGGAGGCGGGAGGAGGAGGAGGAGGAGGAAGAGGAGGAGGAGGAGGAGGAGGAGGAGGAGGAGGAGGAGGAGGACTAGGATGATGAATATGAGGATGATGAGGATGAGGGGGAGGGTGAGGAGAGGACGAGGATGAGGAGGATAATAAGGATGATGAGGAGGATGCGACAAAGGAGGAGGATGGGGAGGAATACACTGAGGAGGAGGAAGGAGGAAGGAAGAATGAAGGAGGAATGTTAGGGGGAAGAAGGAGGAATGCTGACGGAGGGATGAGGATGAGGAGCAGGATGATGATGAGGCGGGATGATGATGATGAGGAGGAGGAAGCGGAGGAGGAGAATGATGAGGAGGAAGAGGAAGATGAGGAGGAGGAGAAGGAGACGGATGAGGAATACAACAAATCGGAATCTGAAGAGAAACCATAATATAATAAGGGATGATGAGACGGGAGGCGGGAGATGGGAGGATGAGAAGGAAGAAGAGGAATAGAGGGGGGGAAGGAGGATGAGGAGGAAGAGGATGGAGGAGGAGTAGAGTAGGAAGAGGAGGAGGAGGAGGAGGAGGAGGCGGAGGAGGAGGAGGAGGAGAAGGAAGACGAGAGAAGAGGGGGGAGGAGGAGAAGAGGAGGATAAGGAGGAGGAGGAGGAGGAGAGGGAGGAGG
>CAUYUJ010014685.1:279139-324139 GCA_963575745.1 Prorocentrum cordatum
TCCTCCTCCTCCTCCTCCTCCTCCTCCTCCTCCTCCTCCTCCTCCTCTTTCTACCTAACAGCGAAGACTAGGGGGTTTTGTTTTTGCACCGCGGATAGGTTTCTAGTGGGGTCAAAAAGAGGGCATCCTGATTCCCCAAGGGGGTCTGGGCAGGATCCGGGGGATGCCGGGGAAAACCGGGGATTCCCCAGAACATTATCCCAGGCCACATTGTGAATGCCCGGAACCAACTCTAAGCCACTTCGTGTTTTTCGTGCTTCCAGAAAACTATTCCCAGGCCACATCTTGAATGCCCGGAGCCAATTGTAGGCCACTTCGTGTTCTTCGTCTTCCCAGAACACCACTCCCAGGCCACATTGTGAATGCCCGGAGCCAGCTGTAGGCCACTTCGTGTTCTTCGTGCTCCCAGAACACCATTCCCAGGCCACATTTTCAATGCCCGGAGCCAGCTGTAGGCCACTTCGTGTTTTTCGTTTTCCCAAAACACCACTTCTGTAGTATATTTTGCTTGTTCGGAGCCAACTGTTTGCCACTTCGTGATTTCGTGTTCCCAGAGCACGAGTCCTGTGCCATACTTTGAATGCCCGAGCTGAGGCAGGCTGAGGCCGAGGCAGACTGAGGCCGAGGCATGCTGAGGCTGAGGCTGAGGCAAGCCGAGGCAGGCTGAGGCTGAGGCTGAAACTGAGGCAGGCTGAGGCTGGGGCAGGCTGAGGCTGAGGCAGGCTGAGGCTGAGGCCGAGGCAGGCTCAGGCCGAGACAGGCTGAGGCTGAGACTGAGGCTGAAGCTGAGGATGAGGCCGAGGCAGGCCGAAGCTGAGACAAGGTGAGGGCTGAAGGGGGGGGAGGGGAATGGGGAGGGGGGGAAGGGGGGGGCTGAGGCACGGCTGAGGCCAAGGCAGGCTGAGGCCGAGGCAGGCTGAGGTTGAGGCTGAGGCAAGCCGAGGCAGGCTGAGGCTGAGGCTGAGGCTGAGGCTGAAGATGAGGAGAGACAAGATGAGGCAGGCTGAGGAGCCGAGGCAGGCTGAGGCTGAGGCCCAAAACTGAGGCTGAGGATGAGGCTGAGGCAGGCTGAGGCTGAGGCAGGCTGAGACTGAGGCTGAGGCAGGCTCAGGCTGAGGCTGAGGCTGATGCAGGCTGAGGCTGAGAGGCTGACGCTGAGGCTGAGGCAGGCTGAGGCTGAGGCTGAGGCTGATGCAGGCTGAAGCTGAGGCTGAGGCAGGCTGAGGCAGGCTGAGGCTGAGGCTGAGGCAGCTGAAGCTGAGGCTGAGGAGGCTGAGGCGGAGGCTGAGGCAAGCCGAGGCAAGGCTGGGCTGGCTGAGGCTGAGGCTGAGGCTGAGGCTGAGGCTGAGGCTGAGGCTGAGGCTGAGGCTGAGGCAGGCTGAGACAGCTGAGGCTGACGCAAGGCTGAGGCCGAGGCAGGCTGAGGCTGAGGCTGAGGCTGAGGCTGAGGCAGGCTGAGGCTGAGGCAGGCTGAGGCTGAGGCAGGCTGAGGCTGAGGCTGAGGCAAGCCGAGGCAGGCTGAGGCTGAGGCTGAAACTGAGGCAGGCTGAGGCATCCGTAGGAATCCATAAGAATCCATAGGAATCCTTAGGATTCCGTAGGCAGAGTTAAGCATCCTCAGGAATCCTTAGGAATCCTGGGGATTCCTCAGGAATCCTTAGGAATCCCAAGGGATCAGGAGTCCTAAGGATTTTTAAGGATTCATAAGGTTTCCTAAGGATTCCTATGGATGCCTAAGGATGCCTTAGGAATCCCAAGGAATCCAAATAATTCAAGTGGATCCTAAGGCCGTTGCCACTGCGACTGTCATTGCGAATGCGAATGCGACTGCGACTGCGAGAACATCGGAATTCTACAACTGGATTATCACCTGAATCTTAAGGGGAATGCTTCCAGAGATGCTTATACACATCGCTGTTAGGTTGCTTTGCCGGGATGTTTTTTTGAGCTCCACGCGCCCCAAAGACCTCGCAGAGAGGAGCAGACGACCACCTGCTAAGGGGACGAGCAGGGGGCCGAAGAAGAGCAGCGCCAACAGTCCAAGGCCATGCCCCCGTGGCGTGCTCAAAGCGCGAATAGGGAACGCAAGGAGACCGTGCTCCGCGCTCCCTGTTCGGGGTAGGGAACGCCTGAGCCGTGCTCCGACGCCCAACCTACCCACCACCTACTCCATGGGTGGCCGCGGCGACGAAAGCAATTGTCTCTCCCCTTGGCCCCTACGGGCAAACAAGGGTGACGATCGGACTGCTGCCCGCCTGTTTTCCTCCTGGCCCCTACGGGCAAACAGGAGCGGCACAGGTGCCCCTCCTCCTCCTCCTCCTCCTCCTCCTCCTCCCCTCCTGCTCCTCCTCCTCCTCCTCCTCCTCCTCCTCCTCCTCCTCTACCCCTGTCTTCCTCTCGGAGGCCTATCTGGGGACGGTGTGAGAGAATCCCAATAGCGCTTTAGGCGTAAGTGTCTTAAGGTGTTAGTTCTGCCAACCTCCTCTTTCCCTTTGGGGAGCTGTTTACCTCTCCCCCTACCCTCTCGCCCTGGGTCTGGACGGGCCCTGTTGCGGGTCGTTTGGGGGTCCAATTTGGCCCCGGGGGAACCCAATATAGCCCAAGATGGCCTCCAAGATCGCAGCAAGTAAACCAAGGTGGCTGATTATAACTTCAAGCATGCCCTCAATGTGTGTGTGTGTGTGTGTGTGTGTGTGTGTTCCGACTATTCGCTTCAGATGGGCTCTTGAGGCGCCAAGATGGCTCCAGGATGGCCCAAGAGAGCCCCCAGAGCGGTCCAAGTGGGGCCCAAGAGGGCCCCGAGAGGCGATCTTGAGAGCCGCGACGGGGGGGCTCACATTCCGAGTACCTTTCTGTGATCGATGTCCTCCAACATGGCCCCAAGAGGCCCCCCACGAGGGCCCCAGGAGAACCCCAAGGGAGCCCCAAGAGGCCCAAGAGAGCCCCAGAGGCCTACAAAATGGCCCCAAGACGGTCCCGATATGGCCTTACGATGGTCCCAATATGCTCGCAGAGCATGACTGCATGTTGCTACACGTCCCTGATCAGAACAACTCGCCTGGAAATCGTTTTCCCAACAATCCTACGGTGCTGGGTCCTTGTTCTGAAACAGACAACTCCCCGCATCTCCCTCGCACCTCCCGCTGCCCCCTCCCCCTCTCGTCCCTGCCTCGGCCCTCCGCACGTCCTCATCACCATCATAGTCATCATCGTCATCGTCATCGTCGTCATCGCCATCGCCATCGTCGTCGCCATCATCATCACCATCACCATCACCATCTCCATCATCATCATCACCATCATCATCACCATCATCATCATTATCATCATCAACACCACCATCACGATCATCATCGTCACCATCATCATCATCGTCATCATCATGAACATCATCACCATCACCATCACCACCATCATCACCATCATCACCATCATCATTATTTGTATCATAACCACAGCCATCATCAACGTCAACACCACCATCACCATCTCCATCACCCTCACCGTCATCATCATCGTCATCACCATCCTCATCATCATTATTATCAGCATCATCATCGTCACCACCATCACCATCATCACCATCATCATCACCATTTTCGTCATCATCAGCACCAGCCTCGTCATCATCATAATTATCATCACCACCATCACTATCACCACCACCATCATCACCATCACCATCACCATCTACATCATCTTCATCATCATCGTCAGCATACTCATCATCACCATCACCATCAATATCATCACCATCACCGTCATCACCAATATCAGCATCGCCATTATCACCACCGTCACTCTCATCATCTTCATCAGCATCAACGCCACCATCATCGTCACCACAACCACCATCGTCGTTATCACCGTCATCATGAACATCACCATCATCATCGTCATCGCCACCACCATCATCATCATCATCACCATCATCATCATCACCACCATCGCCAACACCACCATCAACACCATCACCAACATCATCGCAATCGTCACCGTCATCATCATCAGCATCAGCATCATCACCATCATCATCACCATCATTGTCGCCACCACCACCAACTTCAACATCAGCACCATTACCACCATACTCAGCATCATCATCTCGTCCATCACGAACAACACCATCATCACCATCACCAGCACCACCATCGCCACCATCATCAGCATCATCAACATCACCATCACCCCCACCAACAGCAGCACTACCATCACCATCACCATCACCATCACCACCAGCAGCATCATCACCTCCACGATCGTCATCATTACCATCGTCAGCATCATCATCACCACCACCATCATCACCATCACAAGCATCGCCGTCACCATCACCATCACCATCAACAACACCTGTCACCACCTCCAGCACCATGATCACCATCACAAATATCTTCTTTATGACCATCACCATCATCATCACCATCACCGCCGTCACCGTCAACGTCATCTACACCAACATCACCATCGTCACCGACATCGTCACCTTGAGCCTCAACTTCATCGGCCCTAGGCCGCCACGCCAATTTCGGCACACCTCATCACACGTTTCGTAGACCCGTACGGGGGCTCCACCGAAAACCCCCAATGGCAGTGTTCGCATGTGGACGTCGCACCACATTTCCGGCATACCTCTCACACTTTCCGTGGCCACATAAGGGGGCTCGACAATAGACCTCAATGGCACTTCTCGAATGTGGGCGTCGCACCCCTTGTTCGGCACACCTCTCATACGTTGCGTGGCCTCATGGGGAGCTCCACCGAACGCCCCAATGGCACCGCTCCCGTGCGGACGTCGCACCCTCTTCGGTACAACCCTCATACGTTATGTGGCCTCAAAGGTCGCTCCACCGAAGCCCCTAATGGCACCGCTCCCATGTGGGCGTCGTTCCCCTTTAGGCACACCCCTCACACGGTTCGTGGCCCCATGGGAAGCTCCCCCGAAAGCTCCAATGACACCGTTCGCATGTGGGCGTCGCACCCTTGTCGGCACAACTCAACGTTTCGTGGCCCCATAAGCAGTTCCACTGAATACCTCAATGGCACTGTCCGCATGTGGGCGTCGCACTCCTTGTCGGCACACTCCTCACGCGTTTCGTGACCCCACAAGGAGCTCCACCGAAGGCTCCACTGGCAACGTTCGCATGTGGGCGTGATACCCTTTTCAGCACACCCCTCACACGTTTCGTGGCCCCATAAGGAACTGCGCCGAAAGCCCCAATGGCACCACCGTTCGCATGTGGGCCTCGTACCCTTGTCGGCACACCACTCACTCGCTTCGTGGCTCCAAAGGGAGCTCCACCGAAGGCCCCAGTGGCACTGTTCGCACGTGGGCGTCGCGCCAGTTTCGGCCCCCCCCTCATATGTTTCGTGGCCCCAGCATGCAGCTCCACCGATGACCCTTGTGGCAAAGTCCGCATGCTTTCGCCCACGCCTCTCAGCACACACACGCACACACACGCACACACACACACACCCACACCCCTCACACGTTTCGTGGCCTCACAGGAAGCTCCACCGATGGCCCTTGTGGCAAGGTTCGCGTGCGCCCCTCCGCCCAATTCGGCGCCCCCTTCACGCGTTTCGTGGTCCCACAGGGAGCTCCACCGACGGCCCTTGTGGGAGAGTCTGCAGGCGTCCCCACTTTTATTTGGGTGCACCCCTGACACGTTTCGTGGCCCCACACGGAGCTCCACCAGAGGCTCTTATGGCAAAGCACGCATGCGTTCCCCGGCCATTTTCGGCGCACCCCTTACACGTCTCGTGGCCCCACAGGGAGCTCCACCGAGGTCTCTTGTGGCAAGGTTCGCATGCGTCCTCCCGCCCATGTCAGCATGCAGCTCACAAGTGTCGTGGCCCCAAAGGGAATTCCACCAAAGGCTCTTGTGTCAAGGTTCGCATGCATCCACCGCTCATTTCGGCGCCCCCGTCACACGTTTCGTGGCCCCACAAGGAGCTCCTTCTTCCTTAGTATCCCCTGTTTTGCGGTACCCAAACTTGCATATGCTTGGGTCTTTCGCCAGAATAATCGGATGGGCTGGCGGGGATACGCGAAACAGCTGGGCCAATATTTTTCATCGGAGGGTTCCAGTTCCGAGGCTGGGTGATCGAAGCAAAGACGGACATACCCAAGCCGACCAACGCGTTTGGCTGAACCCAACGGTGGACCCGCGCCACTACTCTGCTGGACCCCCAGGGGTGCAGGAAAGCGTCAGTTGCGCGTCTGACAGCACTGAAAGCAGGCGAGGTCCGCAAGGTGGACCGAGCTCGCCGCGGCGACCGTCGAGCAGTATCACTTGCCGCCCAGCGCTGTCGCGGTCTCAATGAAGCGCCGCCAGCTCGCGGCTGCGCTCACGACGTGCGATCTTCGTGCCCGTATCCTGCCACTGCCGCACTGGCGCGCTGGCTGCACCCAAGGCGAGCTTGCCGCCATGCATCGCACGCCCGGGGCCGATTTGCCGCGCGCCGCTCCGCTGCCGGCCGCCCTGGAGGAGAGGCGCCGTCGCCGAAGCCGACGTGCAAGCCGCTAGTGACCCGCTCGACCTCGGGGATGGTGCGGGAAACGACGGCCCCGGCGAGGCCCGCCCCGACCTGGTGCTCGGAGACGACGCAGGACGACTGCGACGGCTCCGCGCCAGGTGGAGGCCCGAGCGCCCCGCCGCAGGGGCCGCCCGCCGTGCCGGCCCAGGCCGCAGGGGCCTAGCCTCCTCATGCTGTTGGCGACAACCTCCTGGCGACGAGGCAGCGGCGTCGCAAGCTGCTGCACCTGCGGCGACCGCGGCTCGCGCCCACGCGACGAACTCGACGCTACTGTCGACAAGCTTCGAGCCGTCATCGGTAGGCAGCGGGCGGCCTCGTCCTCCCTCGCCACGCTGGCACAGCAGCACAGCCAGGCCGCCCTCCTCGCCACGCACGGCGAGTCGAGGAGTACCGATGGCATGCAGATCGACGGCGGCAGTCGCCACATGACGGGAGCAATCCAGCCACATGCGCGGTTCTCCCGCAGCTGCTGCCGCCGCCGCTGCCGCTGGCCATGATGGTGGACTGCAACGCGCACTGTCCCGACGCCTACGGCATGTTCGTATCGTGATCACCCCGGGGTTGATTTCTGACACCGCGTGGATCGTTCATCCTTGACCAGTCTGCGGCTTTTCGATCGCCAGAGTTTTCGACATCGGACGCCCAGCGGCGGCGTTCAATCATGAATGCCTGCGGCGGGCCGCCGCGTCGACACGACGCGAACCTGTCGCAGGCCGCCGCCGCCGCGGACGGCGGAGGAGGCAGCCCACCGCGCCGACACGCACGGTGACCACACGGCGTCAAGTGCCGCGGGTGCTCCCACGGCTGCGCCCGGGCCTCCGGACCTCCTCGGTGCGAGACGGCTCTCGGCCTCCGCCGCTCTGGCCCCCCTGTGGCTCCATCCGGGGGCGCGGCCCCGCTGGCTGTCGGGCGTCCGCGGGGGCCGCTTGCGCGTGCCTGTGCCCCCTGGGGGGGGGCGGTGTCGGCAGGCGGCGATCCCCTGGGAAAGGCATCGCCGAGTCTTGTTCCCAACCATCCTGTGGTGTTGGGTCCTCGTTTTGGAGAGACAGCGCCCCGCGTCTCCTCCTCCTCCTCCTCCTCCTCCTCCTCCTCCTCCTCCTCCTCCTCCTCCTCCTCCTCACTCCTCTTCCTCCTCCCCCTCCTCCCTCCTCCCAGTGTTTCCCCCGCCCAGCACAGCGCTTCATGGCCCCATGTGGGGGCTCCACCGAAAGCCCGAGTGGCTGCGTTCGCAGGCGCCCACCGCACCCATTGCGGCACACCCCTCACACGTTTCGTAGCCCCATAGGCAACGCCACCGACAGCCCCAGTGGCTACGTTCGAATGCGCCCACCACGCCCATTTTGCCACACCCCTCACGAATTTTGTGGCCCTGTAGGGAGCTCCACCGACGGCCCCAATAATTGCGTTCGCATGCGCCCACCGCACCCATTTCGGCACACCCCTGACACGCTTCGTGGCCCCATAGCCAGCTCCACCGAAGGCTCCAGTGGCGGCGTTCGCATGCGCCGGCCGGCACCCATTTCGGTACAATCCTCACACGTTTCGTGGCCCCATAAAGCAGCGCCACCGAAAACTCCAGTGGCTGCGTTCGCATGCGGCCACCGCACCCATGTCGGCACACCCTTCACACGTTTCGTGGTCCCATAGACATCTCCACCGAAGGCTCCAGTGGCTGCGTTCGCATGCGCCCACCGAGACCATCTCGGCACCCCAGAGGGAGCTCCAACGGCGGCCCCAATGGCTGCGGTCGCATGCGCCCGCCGAGCCCATCTTTGGCACGCCCCGCGCACGTCACGTGGCCCCATAGGGAGCTCCACCGACGGTCCCACTGGCTGCGTTCGCACGCGCCCACCGCACCCATTTTGGCAGCTTCGTGGCCCATAGGGAGCTCCACCGACGGCCCCAGTGGCTACGTTCGCATGCGCCCATCGCACCCATTTTGGCACAATCTTTGCGTGTTTCGGGGCCCCATAGGGAGCTCCACCGACGGCCCCAATGATTGCGTTCGCATGCGCCCACCGCACCCATTTTGGCACACCCCTCGCACGTTTCGTGGCCCCATAAAGGGCCACCAGACGGCCCTGGTGGTTGCGTTCGCATGCGCCCACCGCGCCCATTTTTGGCACACCCCTCACACGTTTCGCGGCCCCAAAGGGAGCTCCACAACTGGCCCCATTGGTTGCGTTCGCATGCGTCCACCGCGCCCATGTCGGCACACCCCTCACACGTTTCGCGGCCCCATGGGGAGCTCCACCGACGGCCCCAATCGTTGCGTTCGCATGCGCCCACAGCACCTATTTCGGCACACCCCTCACACGTTTCGTAGCCCCATAGGCAGCGCCACCGACAGCCCCAGTGGCTACGTTCGCATGCGCCCACCGCACCCATTTTGCCACACCCCTCACAAATTTTGTGGCCCTGTAGGGAGCTCCTCCGAATGCAGTGCATACAACGACGGTGCGCGCAACTGCATATGGTTGGGTCCTTCGCCAGGCTAGTTGTTTCGCTTTTGTTGCTGCTTTCGATTTGTCTACGTGTCTCTGTATGTGTATGTGTCTGTGTATGTGTATATGTATGCATGTGTGTATGTACACACGTACACATATATATATAGATATACGTCTATATCGATATCTATTTATGTGTACGTGTATATATGTATGTTTGTGCATCTGCATAGGTATATCTAGCTGAGTGTTTTTCTGTAAGTGCATCCGTAGATATCTAAATGCACGTGCACATGTTTATTGCACATGTTTATACTTTTATATATACATGCAGACACATACAAACACACGCAAACCAACACATAATCAAGCACACAACCAAACAACAAACAAACTAACAACCATGTATGGATGCATGCATACATATACACATACACACATACACATACCCATACCCATACCCATACACATACCCATACACATACACATACATATACACGTACACGTACACGTACACATACACATATAAACATGTATATTTGTGTGTATATATATACACATATACATACATCCGCCACCGTGCCGCTGGGCACGCAGCGGGCATGTCCTCAGGTTCTTCCACTACCCCTCTGAGCCTCAGTCGTTTCTTCTGAGGAGTTCTTAATGGGTTCGGAGCCTCTCGGGCCAAATCTTCTGGGGCGACCCGCGGCTTCCCAGCGTCTTGTCGCATGAATGTTTCGGGCCCAAGAGGGCCCCAAGACGGGCCAAGAGGGCCCCAAGAAACCCCCAAGACGGTCCAAGAGGGCCCCGAGTCGCCGAACGAACGCTCCAAGACGCCCCACATGGCCCCCAGACAGCCCAAGAAGCCTCCAAGACGCCCAAAGAGGCCTCCAAGAAGTCTCCCAAGAGGGCCCATGATGCCAGAGTCATTGATTTTCTTCAGGCTTTTGCAAGATCTCGGCGTTCTCGTCTTTTCGGCTTCCCGGCGCTCTCAGAAGGCCCTAGAGGCCCACAAAACCGCCCCAAGACGGCCCAAGAGGCCTCCAAGAGGGCACCAACACGGTCCAAGAAGGCCCCTCAGACAACCCACGGGGCGCCTTAGACGGCCCAGGAGGGCCCAAAGTCGGCCCCGAAACACGACCCGAAAATCCGAGCCTTCCGCCCCAAGAGGCCCCCAGGAGGCCCCGAGAGGCGCCCAGGAGGCCCCAAGAGGCCCTCAAGAGGTCCCAGGAACCCCCCCAAAAGCCCCCCAAAATGCCCCTAGAGGCCCCCAAACGGTCCCCAAGAGGCGTCCCAACCTGCTGCCAAGAGGCCCCCGAGAGGCCCCCCACCAGATCCCAACGAACATCACATAGGCTTCATACCCACAACCCAGGCCCTGTGGCGGGATGGGCCGAAGGTCGTGCACACACACACACACACATATATATATATATATATATATATATATATGTGAGGGGATCATTGTGGTATAATGTGCGTTCCCTCTCTTTCTCATGATCACACTCCGTCACTACCCTCCTCCCGTCTTTTCTGCTATACCTTATTCCTTTTGATTAAGACACATCCTCGTTATCTTACTTTTCCTCAACCTCTCCTTGTATCGATCCTTTTCTCTTCCTCTTCGTCACGATTTCCGCAGACTGTTCTATTCTCTCTCCCCGCCCTCCCACATCCTCCTGATAATCCTCCTGCTCTTTCTCTTTCTCATTCACCTCATGTTCGAACCACTTGTGGGTAACTCGTGACGTTGCATGTGTGCGTGCGCATTTGCACGCAGCTGTGAGATTGTCAAGGGCTGGAAGTTGCTAGAACCGAAGCACGCGCGTGGTGCTAGTGAACACGAACATGAAAACGAATGTGATGATGCTGATGATGATGATGATGATTACGATGATGATGATGAGGATGATGACGATGATGATGATAATGCTGGTGATGCTGGTGATGCGGGTGATCATGATGACGGCGACGACGATGGTCATGATGAAAATGATGATGATGATGATGATGGTGAGTGGGCGCCCGCCGGTTGTGAACGCCGTCTTGGGCCGTTTTGTTGCAATTGTCCACCAGGGGCTTTTCCGGACAATTGCCGCGCCCTCCCACATCCTCCTGATAATCCTCCTGCTCTTTCTCTTTCTCATCCTCGTCCTGCTCCTGCTACGCACCTTCATCGCCATCATCGTCAATCTCGTCATCATCGCAGCCAGCAAATCATCATCGCCATCATCATCGCCATGACTTTCGCCGTCGTTGTGGCGAGCGTCGTTGTGGCCTCCTCGCTTCCTCCTACTACGACGGCCCAGGCGTCGAGACTGTAGAACTCGCGCCGTGCATTTTTCCCCCGGAGTGGCGGGTGCGCAGCTCGGGGGAAAAATCAACAGATTATATGGCCACTGTCGTGGCGACATCTGGGATCACGCGCCTATGGAAATATGCCCTCGAGGCTCAAGGCTCAAAGGAAGACATGGCCCCGATAATGACTCAGAGGAAGTGAGCATCGGGAGAGAGGAAGGGTACGGAATGGAAGCATTTACGCTGACGAAGAGAAGGCACATCGGCATCAGTCACCGCTGGCAAGTGCGCGCGGCGTGAGCCTGGCTAGAGGCCCTGCGCGACGCTGGCTTGCGCTTCAAAGTGAAGGCTGTCCTCTTGATCCTAGGCACTTTACGATCGCGCAGACTGTCCAAGAGCGCCCTTGCAGCGGGCTTCCTCTGAGCAGCACGCCGCCCAACGGGCGCGGTCTCGCGCGCCGCTGGCTTCCCCCGAACGCACGCGGCGCGTTCGGCAATCAGCCGCGCGACTCTCTGTCGGGCTTCGCGGAGCGGGAGCCGTGCAGGCGCCAGGGCGTCGGTGCCGCATTGCGCCTGGAGCGCGCAGTAACTCTTCCAATCATCCCCGGGGAAAGCCCAGGCCATAATGCTTCGCGATAGCACGTTGGCCTGTCGCAGCTGCCGCAGCGTCGGCGAATGCAGCGCGCAACTGTGGGCTTGCAGCTTCCCCAAAAATCCAATCCTAAGTTGAAGCTCCGCCGTCGAAGCGTAGATGTCCCCCTGGTTGCGAAACCACGTGTTGATCTCGTGGTTGAAGGATTCGTTGACGGACGTGCCAGACCCCAACAGGGCTAAGCGCGCCGCCGGCAAGGAATGCCTAAATCGCTGATAATTGAAGAACCATTGCATGCGAGCTGAGGCAGTCGCATTCTAAAGCAACCTCTCCAGTTGAACGTTATTCACGTGGGTGCGGCGAGCAAGCTCTTCTGGAACCAACGCGCTCAGCGCGGCGATTGCTTCGATAAACTCATGCGTTGTTTTCCATGGCAGCTCGGCGTTCGCGTGGTCGATCACATGTTGTGCTCGCGACTTCGCGAGTGAATGATCGAGTATCTGTGCTCGCGCGCGCTCCTCTATTGGCCGCAGATTCGGGGCATTCGTGCCGTCGAACGGCGCCCCCCAGTAGTGCGCGGGTAGTGTGCAATCCACCTTCGTAAACTTGGCCATCAGTATCCGCAACAGTCGTGATCCCACTGTCTTTTTCCTCCAGTGCGTCTCCTCGTACGTGATGGGTAGATGGACCGGGTCGAGGCTCAAGATAAATAAATTTGGAAAACATGAGCATCGCATGGCCCGGAATAGCGCTCTGCTCGGCTGATCACTGGCGATGGACACCGTCTGCGATCTGCACGCCGCCGACCAACGAGCTGCAAGGGCTCCAGCTAGTTCGTCAGCTCCCTCGTCCTTCGCCAGGAAAACACCGAGCGCCGCGCCCGCCCTGCCCGCGAGTGTCAGGACGCAGCGCTTGGCGTCCACGTCCGGCACGGGCGCAGCGTCGCGCACTGCTTGTGCAGACCGATAGTCTGCCTGGCCCGTGACATTGCGCAGAATGCGGATAGTGGCGTCCATGGAGACGTGGGGGAATTCCTCATGCCGGTGGCATTCTTCCATCAGCGCCGCGCTGCGCATTTCTACGTGCGCGCTGTTGAACACGTCTTCCATTAGCTTCAGCCAGTGATCAACGCGCGTCGGCAACATGCTGCTCAGCTCGGAGCCCTGCTCCACGACGCGAGCGCACGTCCGCAACGTCGCAGGGCGAACGCGCCCATGGTGGCGCAAGGACTCCTGCAACAGAATATCCGCGAAGCCACGGGTATAGTACGTGTGCCCCACTCGTCTGCACGCGAGATTCTGTCCCACAGCTGCCTTGTTCTGATATGACGGCCCGTCTTCGTCGAGGACCAGGACAATGCCATTGTCAATGGCGTTCTGTCCGCGATGAACAGCAGGAGATGCTGTCTCGCGGAGGATCGTCGCAGACCGCTTCAGCAAGTTCCCTGCTGGAGTGCGCAGAAGTCGGTCGTTGTCGAACAACGCGCACACGTCATTGAACTGCTTCGTGCCAGAGGCCACGACTCGCGTCTTTCTGAGGTGGTACTTGGAGACGTGCGCGGCCAGCAACGCCTGCGTCGAGAACGACCGGAACGGGCATAGACCGCACGCAAACTTCAACTTCACGCCCTCGCTCTCCCGCTTGGGGCGCAGGAGCGTCACCCCCGCAGCGTAACTCTTGACTTCCTTCTCCAGGCACATCATCATCATCATCATCATCACCATCATCATCATCAGCATCTTCGTTTTCATATTCACATCCAAGTCTAGATTCATGTTCATATTAATCGTCCTCTTGTTCTGTCGCGGCAATTGTCCGGAAAAGCCCCTGGCGGACAATTGCAACAAAACGGCCCAAGACGGCGTTCACAACCGGCGGGCGCCCACTCACCATCATCATCATCATCATTTTCATCGTGACCATCGTCGTCGCCGTCATCATGATCACCCGCATCACCAGCATCACCAGCATTATCATCATCATCGTCATCATCCTCATCATCATCATCGTAATCATCCTCATCATCATCAGCATCATCATCTTCGTTTTCATGTTCGTGTTCACTAGCACCACGCGCGCGCTTCGGTTCTAGCAATTTCCAGCCCTTGACAATCTCACAGCTGCGTGCAAATGCGCACGCACACACGCAACGTCACGAGTTACCCACAAGTGGTTCGAACATGAGGTGAATAAGTATTAAGAATGCGGGCCAAGCAGAGACGATTCCCGAAAAGGCGGAGGAGTCGGAGGGAGATGGCAAGGAGCGCGCGGGCACACAGGACGGCCCCAGGAAGGCGCGCAAGAGGGGCGACGACGACGACGACGGGCGGAGCGCAGGATCTCCAGGCACGGCGGGGATGCCCGGGCCCTCTCTCCCAGGCGAGCTCCGCCGGGGATCGCCGCCTTCACGGTCGTCGTCGTCGTCGTCGTCGTCGTCGTCGTCGCCGCCGCCGCCGCCGCCGCCGCCGCAGACGCCGTCGCCGTCGTCGTCGTCGTCGTCGTGGATGTCGTGGTCGTGGTCCACGTCCACGTCTACGTCCACGTTGTCGTCGACGCCGCCGCCGCCGGGGAAGGGGGGGTCATAGCCGAGCAAAGGAATTCGCATGGATCTTCCAAGCTGATGCCTCTGTCGCCTCTTGGCTCCCGAACATATTTTGCACTGCTCGAGAGCATCGCGAAGGCAATCAACCCCAGGGCCATGCAGATCGCGACGCGGCGGGCGGCGGGGGAATGCAGACCCAGAGATCCCACGTCGTGATTTGTTGAATGCGGGCTCACCCGAAGTCCCCCGAAGTCCTGACAAATTCCCCGGGGCCGGTTTCTCGTCCTGGGTCGAGTCGTGACGTTCCCGGGCCCTTTGAGGGCCTCCGGAGGCCGAACATAGCAAAACACAAAAAAACAAAACATTCTTATTGAAAAAAATAACGACGTCGGAGATCTGGGGTGGCGAGGAGTTCCGGCGAGGTGTGCTCGCGCGGCTGCCGAGCGGCCGTGCCCTCGGAAAGCGGCGCCGCTGCCGAGAGAGCGAGCGCCGCGCCAGGAAGTTCGAAGCGCCCTCCGTCGGCGGGCCCACCATGAACCCCCCCGAGCCGGGCCCGGATCTCCGACGTCGTGATTTTTCCCCACATCCTGAAAGGGATTCTTGTTTTCCCAGAATACCTTCTCCTTCTCCTTCTCCTCCTCCTTCTCCCCCTCCCGCTTCCTTCCACTATGCCGTACCTACCATGCCACATAACATACCATGCTAACTTCTACCATATCATATCCATACTACACTACACCATAACATACCATACTACACTACACCATGCAATACCGTACTGTACCATGCCATACCATACCGTACCAGACCATAACATACCATAATACACTATACCATGCCATACCGTACCATACCGTGCCATACCACAGAACATACCATTTAAACATATACCATATCATATCATACTACACCACACCATAACATGCCATACTACACTATACCATGCCATACCGTACTGTACCATGCCATACCGTACCGTACCATACCATAACATACCATGCTACAGTATACCATGCCATACGTACCCGACCGTGCCATACCACATAACATACCATAATAATCTGTTCCATATCATACCATACTACACTACACCATAACATACCGTACTACACTATACCATGCCATACCGTACTGTACCATGACATACCGTACCATACCATACCATAACATACCATACTACACTATACAATGCCATACCGCACCATACAGTGCCATACCATATAGCATACCATACTAACCTATACCATATCATATCCTACTACACTACACCATAACATACCATGCTACACTATATCATGCCATATCGCACTGTACCATGCCATACTGTACCTTACCATACCATAACATACCATACTACTCCCACCCCTCCAGGGAGGCCCCGCCAGAGCGAGCAGGGTATCGAGATACCGTGCTATTTATCCGGTTTCGTGCCCTTCCCACTTCTCCAGGGAGGCCCCGCCTGAGCGAGCAGGGTATTGGAATACCGTGTGATTTATCACGTTTCGCGCCCCTCCCACCACTCCAGGGAGGCTCCGCCAGAGCGAGCAAGGTATCGGTATACCATATGATTTCTCAAGTTTCGTGGACCTCCCACCCCTCCAGGGAGTTTCTGTTCTGAAGCAACAATTGTCCGGAAAACCTCCTGGCGGACAATTGCAACGACGCGCCCCAATTGCAGCGCGCAGTTGATATTGGCACGGGTAAATATCAATGCAGGCCTCGCCATTGGACAGCAACAGGAAATCGGACCAACATCTACTACACCTATCAAACTCCTGCTCACAAGAGCCATGTTTGACATCTGCAACTCGACGAGCGCAGTATTGTGTTCGACACTGAAGAAGCCTGTTGGTTTGCGATTGCTTGAAGAACTGGGAGCCCGCAGAAGTCTCTGAGAGAGGACATCAACAGGAAATCTAACCAAACATCTACTACACCTATCAAACTCCTGCTCACAAGAGCCGCGCTTGACCTCTGCGGCTGGGCGAGCCAAGCTCTGTGTTTGACACTGCAGAAGCCTATTGTTTTGCCATTGCTTGAGGAACTGAGAGCCCGCAGGGGTATCTGAGAGAGAGAGATGCAACAGGATATCTAACCAAACATCTACTACACCGATCAAACTACTACTCACAGGAGCCTTCTCTCCCCTCTCTGCGTACTCTTCCTCGCCATTATTCTTTCCTCCTGCCCCCATCGCCGCTCCGCCCGCCCCCTCTCAGCTCTTCAACTTCAGCTTCAGCTCAGCTGGGAAATTCGCGTACAAGTTCTTCGTGCTCAGGCTGGAATGCTCCAGCTTCATCTTCTTGAACACCTCTGGCCAGGCCTCCTCCACGCTCTCGTTCTCCAGTCGGCGCGCCGACGGGTCAGCTGGCCACTTGAGCTCCTGGGCGGTGGATAAGAAGTGCTGCAGGGCGCTGAGCTTGCCGCGGTCCACCATCTTGGCAGCGCCAATCAATCCTTGCCCCCGAAAGTCGCTCTGGCGCGGGAAGATGCCGCACGCCGCGCCCAACCCCGCGAGCTCGCAGCACAGCAGAGCCCTCTCTCCTGCATGAAGCTCTTGTCCACGGCGAACCCACGGCTGTATGCTGTCCGGGAAGCGCGCGCTCTCCCCGCTGGCGTCGAGGAGTTTGCTGGTCGCCGCCACGTGCGACGACGTGGCATCGGCGGCCTCCTTCTCGGCCAAGCAACGCAGCAACGACTCGCGGAACGCGAGGGAGTTCTTCGCCTTCCACTTGCTCATCGTGCTGCACGCCGTGCCCCGCGAGCGCATCACGTGGTACGCGTGCTTCCCCATTGCCGGCAGCCGCTCCAGAACCTCCCAGGGCGACATATTCACATGACAGCTAACTTTCAAAACGAAACAACACCGACCCCCGCGACCTGATTGCAAAGCCTCTCTGGAGGTGTCGGAGGAGCACGACTCCGGCGAAATATTACGGTCTAGGGCTGCCTGGTTCCTCGGGGGGCGCCTCCCTGGAGACGCGGGAAACATGGCGCGGGCCAATGTCAATGCAAGCCTCGCCAGGGGGCAGCAACAGGAGATCGGACCAACATCTACTACACCTATCAAACTCCTGCCCACAGGAGCCACGTTTTGACCTCCGCAAGTCTTCGAGCTTAGTCTTGTGTTTGACATTGCAGAAGCCTGTTGGTTTGCCATTGCTTGAGGACCGGAGGGCTCGCAGAGGTCTTCGGGAAAGACAGCAACTGTAAATCTAACCAAACATCTACTACACCTATCAAACTCCTGCTCACAAGAGCCACGTTTGACCTCTGCGGCTGAGCGAGCCGAATTCTGTGTTTGACATTGCAGAAGCCTAAGGTCTTGCCATTGCCTGAGGAACTGAAAGCCCGCAGAGGTCACTGAGAGAGGGCATCAACAGGAAATCGAAGCAAACATCTACTACACCTCTCAAATTCCTGCTCGCAAGAGCCATGTTTGACCTCTGCGGCTGAGCGAGCCGAGTTTTGCTTTTGATGTTGCAAAGGCATAGCGCTCTGCTATTGCCAGAGAACGCGAGAGCCCGCAGAGGTCCCCGAGAGAAGAGATCGCGGCAGGATGTCGAGAAAAAGACCTGCTACACTTATCAACCGCATGGTCTCAGATAACATACATCCTGGCGAACTGCGGCTCCCTTCTCCCCGCTCCCTCACCAACCCCCTTCCAAAAAAAGGAAACACCTTCGTGCATTCGAGTGCGTCGACCGCGCCCTGCGACCACTGCAGCATCGCGTCGGCGGCCGAGAGCAACTTCAAGTCGTTGTCCTCGACCGGCCACTTCCGAACTTGAGGCGCCCCGGTGTGGAGCGACGTGGGCCCGATGAAGTAAGGAAGGCCCGACGTCTGCTTGTTGAAGGGCGCCGAGGCGAGGATGACGTTTAGCTTCGCCATGCAGTCCGCCACCCGCGTGAACTTGAGAGGCGCCAGAGAGTCCGAGAGACAACGCGCGAGGCTGGGGGTTCGGATATGGTGAGCACACAGGAAGGCCAACGCACGCACCCCGATGCTCGCGTTCGCCTCCAGCAACGCCCGCAAGAACAGGATGAGGTTTAAGATGTCGCTGGCGCGCTGCAGGGGGAGCTTGGGAATCCCCCGCAGACGCAGCAAGTCCTCGCTCAGGGACGCCAGTGCGCGTCCCACCTGCCCAGGCAGCCGCGCATCCCGTTTCTTCAACGAAGACTTTTGCACATCGCGGCGTTTCTGGCGCTTTGCGCCCCGAAGGATGTTCTTCACCATGGGAAAATATGGAAAAGTTCAGAGCGAACTCGAGCCGCAATGTCTGCGGCCACAAGGGGGGCTCCGCACAATATCTCAACCAGAATCCAAGAAGCTCCACGCCCACAACCTAGGCACGGCGGCAGGATTGGCCGCAAGACACTAGGAGTTGACAGACTGAGCTCGGACAAATCAATCGCACATCTGCATTCGAGGGGGGCTGGAGAGGGTCCCTCACAAGATCTTTACAAACGCTTGAGAGGCCTCGCGCCCGCAACCCAGGCACGATGGCGGGATTAGCCGAGGGCAACTAGATATTCATATGCTGTTGCTGATCGAGGACGAAGGGCGGAGCGCCCGCCTGCCGCGCAGGCCGGTGGCTGAACAAAGCTGAACGGAGGAGACTCGACGGATTTCAAGTCAGATGCTTAGGGAAGGTGCTGCATGCGTTCGCATCAGACGAGCACGCCATGGAGCACGTGCGGGACCCCCCAAGCTGGAAGTCTTCGTACGACGTTTCACCGAGAGTTTGGGGCTGGACCCAGAATAAGCTTTCTAGTCGATGCGCTCCAGCAGCGTCGAGCCGAGAGATTTGTATGCAAGGCCGTTCCTCCTTTCTCGCTCCTCCTCCCTCCCCTCCTGCTGCTGCTGCCCCTCTCCTTCCCCCTCCAATCGCACGCGCTGTGCATTATGAGACAGCCGACGTGCAGTCGCTCCCGCAAAGCGGCGAGAAGGCCAGAAAACCTCAAACATCGATAGTAAAGGTTTGAGGTTCGAACATCGACGTGAAACAACTCTACAACAGCTCCAAATCCACTCAAAATGGTTGCCCGGTGGCGAGAGCTGATGATGATGACGATGATGATGATGATGAGTCAGGTATGAGATGGGTCCTCGGCGGATTCATTAGTGATTTTTGGCAATTGTCCAGAAACCGTGTTTTGGACAATTGCGTTTTCCAGAGCGGCGGATTCTTGGGTGATTTTTGGCAATTGTCCGGAAACCGTGTTTTGGACAATTGCGTTTTCCAGAGCGGCGGATTCTTGTGCGATTTTGGGCAGTTGTTCGGAAACTTTGTTTTGAATAATCCCACCAGCCCTCTGGGCGCAGGTGGTTTAGAGCGTTTCCTCTTCCAACCTCCTATCCCCCCTTCGGGGAGGGGTTTACCCCTCCCTCTACCCCCTCCCCTGGACCTGGACGGGGCGTTTCGCGAGGTGTCAGAGTGTGATTTTTCGGTCAAGACGGCTCCAAGAGCGCCTCAGAGAGCCCAAGATGAGTTCCAAGATGCCTCAAGATGGGCCAAGATGTCTCAAGATGGCACGCCCAAGAGCCCCCCAGGACCGCCAAGAGACCCCCCAGACGTCCCAAGATGCATCCAAGAAACGCCCAAGAGATATCCCAAGAGGCTCCGAAAGGCATTCAAGAAACCTCTGGCCTTTTTGCTAGCCCTCCTCATCCTCCTCCTCCTCCTCCTCCCCAAGATGCCCCCCGGACGCTCCAAGAGGCTTCCAAAACAACTCCCAAGAGACATCATACGCGGCTTTTATGTTTTTTGTTTCTCTTGTTCCTCATCCTCCTCCTCCTCCTCCTCCTTCTCAGCCTACTCATCCTCCCCCCTCCTCTCTCCCTCCCCTCCCTCACCTCATCATCCTTCTCCACTGTTTCCTTCTCCTTCATCCTCCTCGCGTCGAGGACAGCGACGACAGACGACGACGACGACAACGACGACGACGACGACGACGACGACGACGACGGCGGCGGCGGCAGCGACGGCGGCGGCGGCGGGGAGAGGGGGAGAGATGCGAGGGGGAGGGGGCCAACATCGAGGTTCAAACCTTGAGCCTCGAAGTTAACCTTCGGAGAGCCTCCTCGTCGCCCCGGCTGCGCAGCACGAGAACCAGCAACACTCGCAGCAACACTATCAGCAACAGCATCACCACCGACAGAAACAATGCACCGAGACAGCACCAGCAGCAGCACCAACAGCGCGAGAACCAACAACACCACCAGCAGCACCAGCAGCGGCAGCACCACGACAGGCAGCACCAGCAGAGGCAACGGCATCAACAACAGCACCCGCACCATTCGCTACCAGAGATCTCCCACTTCACTGTTGTTGCACATGCTGCTTCATTATGTGCGTCTCTTCCTTCCTTCTCCCGTCAGTTTTCCTTGCGATTGTTTTTGGATGGGCTGGTGGGGATACGTGAAGCGTGAGGAATTGCATTTTCCAGGGCGGCGGATTCTCGGGCGATTTTGAAATTGTCCGGAAACCGTGTTTTGGACAATTGCGTTTTCCAGAGCGGCGGATTCTTGGGCCCGAACTATTATTTAATTTATTTCATTTATTTAATTTATTTCAAACACAACAGTTTAATACATTAAATTAATTCGGCTGATCTGAGGTCCGCCAGAGCGACCGCCAAGGAGGCCGAAACATAAATTGAATAACTTAAATAAATGAAATAATTTAAATAAATTAGATAATTAGATTATTGAATTTATTTAATTAGCCCATGTAAATAAATTAAATAAATGAAATAAATTAAATAAATTCAATTTATTTAATTTATTTCATTTATTTCATTTATTTAATTTATTTAATTTATTTCTCAGCCTATATGGCGGAGCTTCCGGCGATCGCCAGGGCCCGAACTATTATTTAATTTACTTAATTATTTAATTTATTTCAAACACAACAGTTACATACATTAAATTAATTCGGCTGATCTGAGGTCTGCCAGAAGGACCGCCAGGGAGGCCGAACAATAAATTAAATAAATTAAACAAATTAAATAAATTAAATAAATTATACAAATTTAATAAATAGAAATTATTTGATTTATTTAATTAGCCCATGTAAATAAATTAATTAAATGAAATAAATTAAATAATTCAATTTATTTAATTTATTTCATTTATTTAATTTATTTCATTTATTTCTCAGCCTATATGGCGGAGCTTCCGGCGATCGCCAGGGCCCGAAGTATTATTTAATTTATTTCATTTATTTAATTCATCTCAAATACACCAATTAAATACATTAAAGTAATTCGGCTGATCTGAGGTCCGCCAGAAGGACCGCCAGGGAGGCCGAAAAATAAATTAAATAAATTAAATAATTAAATAAATTAAATAAATTAAACAAGTTAAATACATTAAATAGAAATTATGTAATTTGTTTAATTAGCCCATGTAAATAAATTAAATAAATGAAATAAATTAAATAAATTCAATTTATATAATTTATTTCATTATTTAATTTATTTCTCAGCCTATATGGCGGAGCTTCCGGCGATCGCCAGGGCCCGAACTATTATTTAATTTACTTAATTATTTAATTTATTTCAAACACAGCAATTAAATACATTAAATTAATTCGGCTGATCTGCGGCCCGCCAGAATGTCCGCCAGGGAGGCCGAAAAAATAAATTAAATAAATTGAATACATTAAATAAATTAAATGAATTAAATAAATTAAATAATTAGAAAATATTTAATTTATTTGAACAATCGTTATATAATAAATTAAATAATTAAATAAATTGAATTAATTGAACATATGGTACTGGAAAGATCTCCAATCATATATATATATATGACTATATATATAGTCATATATATATAGTCATATATACATTTCAACATACATATATATATACATATATATGTATGTCTGTCTGTCTGTATGTATGTAGGTATGTATGTATGTATGGATGTATGTATGTATGGATGTATGGATGTATGTATGTATGTATGTATGTATATATATATATATATATATATATATAATATATATATATATATATATATATATATACTAGAACCATCGCGCGCGCTTCGCGCGCGCTCAGGTTCTAGCCCAGGCCGTGGGAGCGCTGGACGATCTTGGACAACGCTATCAAGCACAGGCGCGCGACGGCATCTGAGGAGCTTCTGGGGTGTTCCGCATGCTTCGTCAACTGGCTGTTGGAGGCACCTCTTGGGTGCTTCTTGGGGGGGCGTCTGAGGGTCCCTTGGGGGCATCGGTTCTGCAATCTGAAGCCGTCATTGGCCGTCTTGGCTGCGTGGAGGCCCGACTTGAGGCCACCTGCGGCCATATTGAGGCAATCCGGAAGCCTCCCGGGGGACTCCTGGAAGCAGTTTTGACGCATCGAGGGCACTCTTGGGCTGTTTTACAGCCTCTTGGACGTCTCCTAGGGGCCTTTTAGGCCCTCGGGAAGCTTTTGGGGTCCTCGTCGGACCACTTGGGGGCCTCTTGCAGCCTCCTGTGGACCTTGTGGGGGGGCCGCTCTGCTGTTGGGTCGCGTTCCCCTTCTTGGGCCTCTCTTGGGGCTCTTGGGGCCCTCTCGGGCCGTCTTGGGCGCCTCAAGCACCGTCTTGGGCCCTCGCGGGCCGTCTTGGGGCCCTCTTGGAGGCCTCTTCCTCTATATGGGAGCGGTATTGGAAGCCTCTTGGGCCGTCTTGGAGCATCGGGATGCCAAAAGGCAGAACAACAAATAAAACCCGTCAAAGCCCAATCGTAAAACAATGAGTTGTGCCTCTTGGGGCCACCTTGGGAGATCTCTTGGAACCTCGTCGGCCCTCTTGGGAGCTTCTTGGGGGCCTCTTGGATCCGGTTGGGAGCCTCTGGGGACTTCCCGAGAACCTCTCGGGGTAGAAAGCTCGGATTCTCGGTTCGTATTTCCCTTCTTGGGCCTCTCTTGGGGCCGTCTTGGGGCCCTCTCGGGCCGTCTTGGGCGCCTCAGGCACCGCCTTGGGGCCCTCGTGGGCCGCCCAGGGCCCTCTTGGAAGCCTCTTCGGCTATCTTGGAGCTGTCTTGGAGGCCTCTTCCTCCTCCTCCCCCTCCTCCTCCTCCTCCCACTCCAGCTCTCTCTCCTCCTGATCTTCCTCCTCCTCCTGCAGCGTGTTCCGGAAGGCTCCCGCCGGAACATGCTGTGCACAAGTGCTGTCACTGCTCCCGCCACCGTGCCCTGGGTGGTGGGTCAGAGGCCTCATGGGTGTTGGTTTGGATCTCGTGGTTGGCCTGTCGGGGACGTCGTGAATGCAGTTTCGCAGCTTCTCAGTAGCCGTTTTGGGACCGTTGTGGGGCCTCCTCGGAGCTGTTTTGTGGCCTCTTTAGGCCTCGTTTGGGCCTCCTGGGTGCCTTTTGGGGGCCTCTTGGGGGCTCCTTGGGGCCTCCTGGGGCACTCTTCAAGCGGGAGGGTCGAATTTTGGAGTTGTGGTCCCCCTCTTGGGCGCATCTTGGGGCCGTCTTGGGGCTCTGTTGGGCTGTCTTGGGCGACGTCTTGGGGCCCTCTTGGGCCGTCTTAGGGCGCTCTTGGGGGCCTATTGAGCCGTCTTGGAACGTCGGACAGCCGAAAAGACTGGAAGGCCAAAATCGTTCGAAAACCCTCGTAAAATTGACCTCTTGAAGCGCTCTGGAGAGGCGTCTTGAATCGTCGTGGAGTGCCTTGGGCGGCCTCTCGGGCCGTCTTGGGCCTATCTTGGGGGTCCTGGAGCGGTCTTTCGGCGACTCGGGGCCCGCTTGGGCCGTCTTGGGAGCCTCTGGAGGCCCTCCTGGACTATTTTGGACCTCCCCGGCCGCCCCGTCCTCCCATTTCGGAGGCGGCGGCCTCCGAGGCCCAGGACGCGGAAACCCTTTAAAAACAAAGGGAAAATGAGCCCCGGTACCCCCATGGAGGCTCTTCGGCGCTCTTGGACCGTTGGAAACTCGAAAACGCGAGAAGCCAAAAACATTGAAAAGACCATTGAACATATACGACTTTGGCATCTTCGGGCCGTACCATGATACCTATCAGACTTCTTGGGGTCTCTTGGAGGCCACCTGGGAGCCTCGAGAGCCGTCGGAAGGCTGACTTGGGCTGCTCGGGAGCGTCTTGGGCCATCCTTTCGCATTCTGGGGGCTCCTGGGGGGCGTCTTGGGCCCTCCTGGAGCGCTGTGGAGGCTGCCCGGGAAGGCTGGGGCAGCGGTGCCGGGAGCGTCCCCGAGATGTGGCCATATCTTTTCAGCGCGTTCCGAAAGCATCTTCCCGGAACGCGCTCGTGGCAGGGCGCCCACGTCCGAGGACGTTGGCATGGGAAACCGCAGCGCGTGATCATTCCAGCGCGTACCGGCGAAGACCGTCCAGAACGCGCTTGGGCAAGCGCTGGGTTTGGGGAAGGCAAGTGGGAACCGTTCAGGCAGTTTGGGATGCTCGGGGCAAGAGGCGGAAGCCATCCTCATAAGACATGCAGTCTTCCTGGAGCCGTCTTGCAGAAAACACACGAAAAATGAGACCCTGCAGTCGTTCCTGGATCCGTCTTGGAGCCCTCTTGGGCTGCCCTGGAGCCTGTTGGAGCCCTCTGCGAAATGGTCTTGGAGCCCGCGCCGAGGATCTGGAAAATGTCCGGGACCATCGCGGCGGCCTCCGAGGCCCGGGACGCCGAAACCCCGTAAAAACACAGCGAAAATGAGCTCCGGTGCTCCCATGGAGGGTCGGGCAGCTGTTTTCGGGCCCCTGGGCTAGAACCATCGCGCGTGCTTCGCGCGCGCTCAGGTTCTAGCCCAGGCCGGGGGGGTGCTGGACGATCTTGGACAACGCTATCAAACACAGGCGCGCGACGGCATCTGAGGAACTTCTGGGGTGTTCCGCATGCTTCGTTAACTGGCTGTTGGAGGCACCTCTTGGGTGCTTCTTCGGGGGGCGTCTGAGGGTCCCTTGGGGGCATCGGTTCTGCAATCTAAAGCCGTCATTGGCCGTCTTGGCTGCGTGGAGGCCCGACTTGAGGCCACCTGCGGCCAGATTGAAGCAATCCGGAAGCCTCCCAGGGGCCTCCTGGAAGCAGTTTTGACGAATCGAGGGCACTCTTGGGCTATTTTAAAGCCTCTTGGACGTCTCCTAGGGGCCTTTTAAGCCCTCGGGAAACTTTTGCGGTCCTCGTCGGACCACTTGGGGGCCTCTTGCGGCCTCGTGTGGGCCTTGTGGGGGGGCCGCTCTGCTGTTGGGTCGCGTTCCCCTTCTTGGGCCTCTCTTGGGGCTCCTGGGGCCCTCTCGGTCCGTCTTCGGCGCCTCAAGCACCGTCTTGGGGCCCTCGCGGGCCGTCTTGGGGCCCTCTTGGAGGCCTCTTCCTCTATATGGGAGCGGTATTGGAAGCCTCTTGGGCCGTCTTGGAGCATCGGGATGCCAAAAGGCAGGAAAAAATTAAACCCGTCAAAGCCCAATCGTAAAACAATGAGCTGTGCCTCTTGGGGCCACCTTGGGAGATCTCTTGGAACCTCGTCGGCCCTCTTGGGAGCTTCTTGGGGGCCCCTTGGATCCGATTGGCCTCTGGGGACTTCCCGAGAACCTCTCGGGGTAGAAAGCTCGGATTCTCGGTTCGTGTTTCCCTTCTTGGGCCTCTCTTGGGGCTGCCTTGGGGCCCTCTCGGGCCGTCTCGGGGCGCCTGTCCTGGGCCCCCCGGCCTCGCCCCCAGGAGTATGTATATATATATATATATATATATCGCTCGTGCTTGCGCTCCACAGTGAGTCAAACAGACTATTGAGCAGCAGGCTTGTGCGTTGAGAGGAAGAGTGCCCTTGCAGCACGGGCGCTGTCCACAGCCACCTCTGGGAGTGTCCACTTCCCTGGCGGCAGTTTCGACTGAATGTTGTACAAATGAAAAGCAATGATGGTGCGTTCCAGCGCTACACGCTGAGGATACTTGTCCGATTCTCCGCTGCAGGGGCCCAGACGAGCAGGAAGCGAGCTCGGCGCAAGTAAGCGCACGTGCCACACCGTGCAGACAGCGTGCCACATGTGAGCGCAGTGCACGTAGTGAGAAATGGAGTCAGATGCATCAGGAGCATCACCCTGCTGGCAGCCGAAAACACATGGGCCGCCTGCGCTCTTGTCACGCGTGTGCAGGCGGCGGCTTGTGGTCCATCCCCCCGCCCAAGTCTTGAGGAGGGCGGAGTGAGACGCAGGGGGGAAATCAGACTTGAGCAGCACTTTAAGCGGCTCCCATTCGATCTGTGCTTGCACATATGGCTGTGATTCCGTCGACCAGGAGTTGAGGCGGGCGAGGAAGGTCGAGGGGGGGCGATCAACCAGGAGTGAGGGGACAAGGTGAGAGTGGATGTGCTTCTGCATGCGCAAGCGTGGATTCGGGCGGGCAACCAGCAGGCGGGCTTTTTCCGCGCGCCACTCATTCAGTGCCTGGCCACAAACGGTGGCCACCAGCTCGTTCGGGTCGTTCGTGAAGCCGGCAGCTGCCTCCTCCAAGGTGAGGGCAATCGGCGGAGAACGCCAGTGCGATGGCGCATGCATGCCCAGCGCCAGGTCGTAGAAGGGCAATGCCACCGCCGCCGCCTCCTTGAGCTTGGCTGCCCAGTGCGGCCAGTTCTTCACCGAGTCCGTGGCGCTGCGCATCAGGGCGGCCCTGTTGCTGAGCTCGAGCGAGACCGCCTTCAGCGAGGGCGACCAGTCACCAATGCGAAGTAGATCATCTCGTGGCAGCGCTTGAGGAGGAAAGTGCCAGATGCGGTGAAGAGCCCAGTTCTCCTTGCGCTTCATCTTGGGCGGCCACAGGAACAGCTGGCTGAGGTAGGAGATCTTGGTTACCGCCCTCTGGTTGTAGAGCGTCAGCGAGGTCGAAGCCGGAGCACTCGCATCCGCTATCAGGTTGGTCGCGCGCTGCCAGCCCGCCACCACTTTCTGCCAGCGCTTGAGGTTATCCACGCTCGGGCCCATCAGCGCCCCAAGGTATTCAGCCATGTCCGTGATCGTCATGCCGCTCCACTTCGGGACCAGCGCCTCGATCTTGGCGCGCACCCTGTCCACGACCGCCGGCGAGAAGGAGTCCGCCAACGGGGTGATCTTGCACTTCGCCGTCTTGAGCACGAGGCGCGCCAAGAGCTCCGCCGCGTAGAAGACGCTGGACATGGGGCGCAACATCTTCAGCGCAGGCATCACGCTGCCCACGTCATCCGCGCAGACGCCGATGACAGCGCCCTTGACACTGCCCGAGCGGGTGTGCATGTCCCTGATCAGCGGATCCATGCCGACGGCCTAGAGAGTGCCCGACCACGGACCCCCCTGGAGGATGCCCGAGGCCAGCGCGCAGAACACCTCAAGCGCGCCTCCAAGGTTGGTGAAGGCAACGGGCAGGAGGTAGATCGCGTCGACCATGTTGCGGATGCCCTGCGGGAGACCTGGATATATACATATATATATATATATATATATATATATATATATATATATATATATGTATATACAGCTTGTGCATTCACGAATCTCTGCCAGGCTCTTGAAGGGGGCCCCGACAAAGACGATCCCATTTTTCCTTCAATGCGATGCAGCGCGAGGCGGGAAGCACAGGGCTGCCCAGCCTGGCAAGGAGCAAAAAACTGTCAGCGATTCGTTGATAGCAGGCCCCTCTAGGGAAGAGAGAAGAAGAAAGAGAAAACGAGGGAGGGGGGGAAGGAAGAGCTTGAGCCGTAACGAGTACGGCAGAGAACAGACATTGCAAGCATACCGTCATGAAGACAACCAGCTTGTGCATTCACGAATCTCTGCCAGGCTCTTGAAGGGGGCCCCGACAAAGACGATCTCATTTTCCTTCAATGCGATGCAGCGCGAGGCGGGAAGCACAGGGCTGCCCAGCCGGGCAAGGAGCAAAAAACTGCCAGCGATTCGTTGATAGCTGGCCCACACCCGCAGGAGAGAAATGGCCCCTCGGCCGCATTACACACCAAAACGATCAGCTATCACTTCCTCGCGCTGCCGATCAACGGCAGCAATGAGCGCAGAAGCGATCTGCGTGCACAACTGGCTAGGGTACGGGCAAGCAATGGCTGTCCAGTGACGGTTACTGACTGGATCACGGCCGACAAGCTCGAGGTGGGCGCATCCGGTGCGCGAGCATTTACCAGCAACTGGGCTACAGCGGCGGCCGAGCTTCATACATTCGGCGCCAACGTGCCAGAAGGCGATCCTGGTCCTTTTACGCCAGGGCATGCCAAACTGGCAGTAATCGAGAACAACTTCATGGCAGCACGAATGAGACAAGAGTTTCTTCAAGGCAGGTACCTGCCAGATCACAGAGGTGTGAGGGTTCTCAATAGCCGCGGGACAATTATAAAGTATGCACAGGCGAATGATTTTAATACTGAAGTCTAAAAGCTGGTTTCCTACGCTCACTGCAGCCAGGTCCCTTTCCGAAAGGCCGGGGAGGCCAAGGGGGAAGAGGGCGGAGCGAAGAGGGGGGCGCCTGGCTGCAGAGAACGTGGTGCAAGGGGTGGCTAGCCAGACACAGCGCACTGCCTTCGCGAGGATCCACCCTCGAATGCGGCGGGCAAAAGCAAGGATAATATGATTCTCAGCGGCGTGCTGTAATAGATCCAGCCCTAACGCACTGCGGTCACTCCGACGAAGTTGCTTGGTCAGCCGGGCGCTGCCGCAGAACAGCTCGAGGAAAACGCACCGCCTGAATGCGCGCCCGTGCTTCGCAGCCTGCCGGAACACGTGGGTGAGGTGCCTATCCACGTCCTTACCCGAGGCCGCTAGCGCAGCGGTTTGCCCAGGCTGCTGAGGGCCTGGCGGGTGCGCAGGGGCAGGGGGTCCAGCACCTTGCCCCCGACCAGGCCGCACTCGACGATCAGGCGGAAATGCTCCTCCACCACGCGGCCGAACTCGAGAGTTGAGCTCGGCACCTGGTTCAGCTGCGTCAGCACTCGGGTCTCCTTCCCGTATCTCTTGAGAGACTGGCTGGTGGCCCAGCGCCCCCGCCGCTGGACGGCCTCCACTGACCGCCTCTTGCGAAGGAGGTCGTCCGAGGCCCCTCCGTGGCGGAGGGAGTGCAGGTGGGGCTCCAGCGCTCCGAGCTCGAGGAGGTCGCAAGCCATCTTGAACTGCCTCCCGAGCTCGCTCGGTGAGAAGGGCCAGAGCGGCGCATCGTCGGGCGCGGCCTGCTTCAGCGCGGCCAGGACAGGGATCAGCCAGTCGTCCAGGTCCAGCAGCGCGGATTCGTCCCAGTTGCCGGTCTTCCCCGGCTGACCCCCCGCGGCATCGGCCAACGGCAGCCCCCAGTGTTGGAACTGCGGCCCCGCCTGAGGGTTGCTGGCGACCAAGTGGCGCCCCGGCAGGCGGAAGCACTCGATCGGCCGCAGGTGGCACGTGAAGGTCAGGCAAACCCATGCCCCCATGCGAAGCTGCCGACAGCGAGCAGTATTCCCGCCACGGTCAACGCGGCCGCGCGGGGCAGGGGCAGTCTCTGGTGGCCTGGGGCACGGCGCACCCAGGCTTGGGCGCGCCGGGTGGCCCTCGGCAGGAGCGACCGCACCTGCTTGCCGATCGACGGGTAATGGTGAGCGACCGCTGCGAGCAGCTTGCTGCCGTCGGTGCCCGGGCGGCCGTCCAGGTACAGAGTGTTCTGGAAGGCCGTCAGCGCCGCGTCCAGGCCCTCGTGCGAGTCCCAGGTGATGTTCTGCGTCATGCAGAACAGGCAGAAGTCCGACAGCAGTGTGTGTGGTTGTGCTTCTCCGTGCTCGGCTTCACCGCCGTGCGCTCCAGCACCGACAGGGTAGGAATCGCTGGCCTCTCGACCGCCGCCGCGCGGGCCCGCGCGGAGCGGTCCTGGCGCAGGCGCTCGGCCGTCGACCGGCGGCGCTTCCGGCTGTCGGGCATCCCGCGCCGCAGGTAGTGCGGAGCAGCTCGGCCCGCAAGTGGAAGCAGAAGGTCCTGGGGGTTGAGCCTCAGCGGATGCGGCAGCAGCAGCCCCTGAAGAGGCTGGACACGACTTCGCACGCCGATTGGGGCCGCTGAACCAGCCCAACTTCCCCGGCGAGCCCCTGTCAGACGGGTTGAGCTCTGAAGGACACCACCTGGTAGCCACGCGAGTCCCCGTGACCAAAGAGAGGCAGCATACCTTACGCAGAGCAGCTCGAAGATGAATTGACTTAGCCCGACCCTTGCAAAGGCCCAAACATAACGGTAAATTGTCCACGATGAGAACGAGTTTAGCTCCTAAGTTGTGCGAAGACCGTAGTGCGTGGCGAACGGCAAGCACAGCAGCATCCCCTTCGAGGCCCAAGATGTTGCCCGGGACCGCCACCTGAGACGCCAAAACAGTATCCCACTTGGAGGCGTCCAAGAGCGTGGCAGGGACCTCCCCGAAGACAGCCGACTTAACCCTGATGTATGACATGATGTCGTCGTCCCCCACGCCCGCGATGACATTGTTGGCCCCCGGCAGGTGCTCGGCGGACTCGGCGAATCCGCTGGAACAGGACGGCAATGGAGACGAACCAAGAGCGCACAAGCGAGCTTTTTCGGCCCCAGCCACTCGATACCTCCAGCGCTCACTGCGCTGCCCGACTTCACCGGCAGTAGCTCGATCTATGTGCCGATGGCAGACGGCCAACCCAAAAGGCGAGGCATCGCTGCAGTGCAAATCCGACGACCACTGGGCTCGCCAGTCGACACGGCAGAGAGGTAACAAGCACCGAACGCGCCAGAGCTCCTGTCTCACACGAGGCCACAACGTGTGCTGGTAGGAGGAATCGAAGTACTTCTGGGTGAAGGCATAGCACTCGTCCAAGAGACACAGCCCCTCGCGACGCAGGAGAGTAGACCACGCGATGTGACCGGCCACACACTGCATCATCTTGCCCGAGGCCTTCCCCCTGAGAAGCAATGATTCGATTCCCAAGCGCAAGCGCCAGATATTCTTAGTTTTCTAGCTCACGGTGTGCCCATCGGTCATCTGCAAACCCACAAAGCTCATTTCCCTCGACGGCGCCGAAACCTCGTGAACGACAAGTCCCTTACCCTTGAGATCCGAGATGATAGCCCGATTCACCTGGTTTGTGACGTCTTCACTTGCAGAGAACACGAAGAAGTTGCCGACGTAGGCGGCAGCCGCGACAGCGGTGGGTGACGAGAGCCTCGGTGGAACCTGGCCGTCCTCAATCACCTGGTGGTCCTGGATCCCGACGTCCCGGAGCGATTGCCTAACTGCAGCCTGGCACAGATGCATGGCCCAGCTCCATCCCATTGGCAGGGCGACGAGACAGGGTGAAACCGGTGTGCCTGGACTAAGCGGGGCCCCATCAATCTCGTGGGCCCCTACTCAGGGACCCTCAGGTGATAAAACGCACAGCTTGAATCCCCAGGCGCCCCGAAGGCCCCCTCGGGGCCAGTTTGAAAACCCGAGAAGGCCGACGGGGTGGGCAGGCGGGTCGAGGCCGCCTCTGCGAAATAGCAGTTGCAAGCTCTAGTGCCGAAGATGATGCGGAGCTGGCCGTTGCGCTTCGCGACAACAAATACTCCTAGAAGCCCAGGCCGGGGAGACACGCGACGCCACGTGCGCATTCCACGCCGCTGAAGCTGAATTAGAAAGTCTCCATAACGGGAGGGAGAGCGAAGGGCAGGGTCAACGTAGGGGCCGTTCGTGCAGACCGAACGGCGCTTGTCCTTTGCTACATCAACCGGCAGAAGCAAATTATCACGCCATGACCTTAGCCCATCACGATCGACCTGGGACAGACACGACTCTACAGGGGTGGGGCTGGATCCGACCTCAGGCCAAGCCGCGAGGTGGCGTGCATAAGGCTTTCGGGTAGAGCTATCAGGGTAGATGGCTGACCCGGCAAGAAGCTCGCGGAGAGCTTCCTTGCTGCTTAAATTTGCCGGCTGGGCACCCACCTGCTTGAAACAGTCCAGGACGTGTTGGTGCGCGAAGCGCTGAGACGAATTGAGGGGAGGAGGAGCGAGGCCAGGAGGACTGGAACAGGAGGCTTGCGGGAACCCATACAGCTGGTTAAGGCAACTGATAGACGAGTCAGCCCAGTCCAACATGTGTGCGCGGCGGTGCTCTCTCTGCTTGACTGCGTGGCAAGCGCGACGAGGACAGGAGGCCGCAGTCTGTCTCGACAACAGAGGCAGTGGGAACAGGTCCCTCTGGCGATCGGCTTTCTGCGGCGCCGCCGCCGAGGACGAAAGAGGAGGAGGGGTCGAGCCGGCGCTGTGCGGCTCAGATGACGGCCCAGGGCACCCCCTCCGATGCGCCTGGCCGCGCTCTGGATCATGCATCATTGGTCTTCTTGCCCTTGCGGGCCGCTTCTCGTTCTTCTCTAGCTTTACGTCGTTCCTTCAGCAGGGAGTGCTCGCGAGAGAGCTCCTTGGCCACCCATTCGGTGAGCTCGGGGCACACGCGCGCCCCGGCGCGTACCAGGTCCACGCCGTAGTACAGGTGAGCGTCCCCGATGGCGTCCTCCTTGTGCCCGCTCAGCCGCTCCCTCCAGCGCTCCTCCTGGGCCTGAAGCGAACGGGCCAGGTGCTCCGCCGTCGCGCAGTTGGGCAGGGTTATCTGGTCATAGCAGGCCATCGTCTCGAGCTGGCGGCAGCATCGTTCGTGCTCAGCAACTCCTGCATCCTGTGACTGGAGCTTGGCATCATGCTTCCAGCGCGCATGGCGCCCAGTAGGCGACCCGCCGTTCTGAGCGATGTAGCGGCACACCCACATGCAGGAGCGAGGGCCCTTGATGGGCCAGTCCGGGAAGACGTCCTCCCGGAACCCGAGCGCGGCCCTCTCGAAGGAAACCTTGCGCTCGCCCAGCAGGTCATACTGGACCGGCACCACCCTCAGGTCAAAGTAGGCCCCGAGCCCGCCTGCACCCGCGATCGGCGCCGCGGCGCCCAGAGCCCCACCAGCCGCGGCTCCTGCGGCGGGGGCCGGGGCGGCTGCCGCCGCTGCCGCGCCGGCAGCAGCGGGGGCGCCCGCGCCTCCTGCCGGGGCGCCCACGGCGGCTGCGCCGGCGGCGTCCGCGCCGCCGGCGGGGGCGGGCCCAGCCGCGGCCGGGGCGGCAACCAGCGCCAGCGCTCCCGCGGGCACCGGCTGCGCTGCTCCGCCGAGGGCGGCGACGAGCCCGCCAAGCCCTGCTGCGGGAGCGAGGGCTCCAGCGCCGGCTCCAGCGCCGCCGGCGGGGGCGCCCGGGGCGCCCGCAGCGGCCGCGGCCGCGGCGCCCGCCAGGCCCGCGCCCGCTCTCCCAGTAACGTTGGGGAGGAGCTGGCCAGGCGGCGCGGCGACGCCGTGCCTCGCGCAGGCAGCGGCCCGAGCGGCAGTGGTAGTCGCGACTGTCGGAATAGCCCGAAACTTGTACAAGGGATCGGCCCCGACACCAGCAGGAGTGCCGCCTGCTGCCGCGCCGGGCGCCACCTGCACCTCCACGATGTCAGGCCCGTTGAAATTCTCATCGTGCTCGTCCCCATCTGGGGTGACTATGGCCACCAAGAACCCGGCATTCTCCACCAGCAGGACGACCAAACGCTCGTGCCAGAGCCGCTGGGCGTAGTTGTAGCGTACGTACACAAAATCGCCCGCTGCCAGGCCGTAAGTCGTCGCAACCGGGTGAGCAGCCATCGCGTCTAGCGGCGAGCCTGGGCTGCCGCCGCTGCCTGCCGCGCCTGCCGCCGAGCCTCCTCAGCCACGTCCTCGAGCGCGGGCGGCGCCGGGGGGCTGACCACCTTGGCCAGGGGCAGCGGCGGCAAGGCCGCTGCCGGGGCCGGGGTCGCGGGCGCCGGAGACCTCGGCGCGGACGGCTCCCTTGCCAGGCCGACCCCGCGCCGTCCAGCGAGGTAGCCTGCACCCGTGGCCACCGCAAGGCAGCCCAGCAAGAAGAGGATCGAGATGCCCTCCTGGTGGAAGGAGCTGTTCGGCGAGAACTCCAGGCTCGGGCACTGGAGGTGGGGAGCGCACTGGCACTCCGGGCAGCTGGGGCACTCCAGCGACGGGCAGACGCCACAGGTCACCACCGGCTCGCAGGCGGGGCACTGCTGAGAGCCGCCTCGAACGATGAGCGCAGTGGAGACCCCGCGTGCGATCTCACTACCCACGCGCGCGAGGAACTGATGCATCGGCGGTGTGTGACCCAAGAGCTTGAGCCGTAACGAGTACGGCAGAGAACAGACATTGCAAGCATACCGTCATGAAGACAACCATATACACACAAGTGGCACGTGTGTGCCCAGGCTCATACAACAATTAGCCCGGCGAAGGACCCAACCATCTGCAGTTGTGAATACCGCTATTGTGAATACCATCTTTGCCCGCGCTCCCTATGTGGCCACAGCTTGCCGCCGGAACCCGACATGCTCAGGGACACGTTCGTGGCCGTCTTCGCGGGCGCCGACGACGGCACGGACGGCGTCCCTCTGACCGAAGAGCAAAAGCAGAAGAGGGCTCTGAGAGCCATGAGGGAGGAGGTGGCGTTGCACGTCGACACGGCGGAGTACGACGCCCAGGCGCGGTTGTTGAAGCAACACATCTATGGGGCCACGATCCTCGTGAGGGGTGTGCCGCAATGGCCCAGGGCCGCCATGCGAACCTTGCCACTGGCGCCTTCGCTGGAGCTCCTATGGGGCCACGATCCTCGTGAGGGGTGTGCCGAAATGCCCCGAGGCCGCCATGCGAACCTTGCCACTGGGCCTTCGGTGGAGCTCCTATGGGGCCACGATCCTCGTGAGGGGTGTGCCGAAATGGCCCGAGGCGCCATGCGAACCCTGCAACTGGGGCCTGCGGTGGAGCTCTCTATGGGGCCACGATCCTCGTGAGCCGAAATGGCCCGAGGCCGCCGTGCAAACCCAGCCACTGGCGCCTTCGGCGGAGCTTCCTATGGGGCCACGATCCTCGTGAGGGGTGTGCCGACATGGCCCGAGGCCGCAATGCGAACCCTGCCACTGGCGCCTCCGGTGAAGCTCCCTATGGGGCCACGATCCTCGTAAGGGGTGTGCCGAAATGGCCCGAGGCCGCCGTGCGAACCCTGCCGTACGATCCTCGTGAGGGGTGTGCAGACATGGCCCGAGGCCGCCATGCGAACCCTGCCACTGGCGCCTTCGGTGGAGCTCCCTATGGGGCCACGATCCTTGTGAGGGGTGTGCCGAAGTCGCCCGAGGCCGCCATGCGAACGCTGCCACTGGCGCCTTCGGTGGAGCTCCCTATGGGGCCACGATCCTCGAGAGGGGTGTGCCGAAATGGCCCGAGGCCGCCATGCGAACCCGGCCACTGGGGGCAGTCGGTGGAGCTCCCTATGGGGCCACGATCCTCGTGAGGGGTGTGCCGACATGGCCCGAGGCCGCCATGCGAACCCTGCCACTAGGGCCTTCGGTGGAGCTCCCTATGGGGCCACGATCCTCGTGAGGGGCGTGCCGAAATGGCCCGAGGCCGCCATGCGAACGCTGCCACTGGGGCCTTCGGTGGAGCTCCCTATGGGGCCACGATCCTCGTGAGGGGCGTGCCGAAATGGCCCGAGGCCGCCATGCGAACGCTGCCACTGGGGCCTTCGGTGGAGCTCCCTATGGGGCCACGATCCTGTTGAGGGGTGCGCCGAAATCGCCTGAGGCCGCCATGCGAACGCTGCCACTGGGGCCTTCGGTGGAGCTCCCTATGGGGCCACGATCCTGGTGAGGGGTGTGCCGAAATGGCACCAGGCCGCCATGCGAACGCTGCCACTGGGCCCTTCGGTGGAGCTCCCTATGGGGCCACGATCCTCGTGAGGGGTGTGCCGAAATGGCCCGAGGCCGCCATGCGAACCCTGCCACTGGGGCCTTCGGTGGAGCTCCCTATGGGGCCACGAAGCGCTGTACTGGGTGGGTGAAACGCAGGGAGGATGGGGGGGAGGGAGGGGGAGGAGGAGAGGAGGAGGAGGGTAGGGGAGGAGGAGGAGGGAGAGGAGGAGGAGGAGGGGAAAGAGGAGGAGGAGGAGGAGGAGGAGGAGGAGGAGGAGGAGGAGGAAGATGAGGATGAGGAAATTGAGGGAGGACGAGGAAGGATGAGGAGAGGAGGGGGGAAGGAGTAGGTGGAGGAGGCGGGAGAGGAGGAGGAGGGGAGGAGGAGGAGGAGGACGCGGGGGCGTACGTCTCTTCAAAGAGGACTCTAACACACAGGATGGTTGCAACAAACTGAAGGGCGTTTGAAGCAAGGAAGACACCATGACTGCAGGATCGGAGATGGAGAAGGGGAAGCTGGGGCGGCGCCGCCAGGGCGTGCCTAAGAGAAGGGGAAGAGGCAGGAGGTGACCGCAGAAGAATCTAAGATCGAGGTCGCACTCGAGCGCAAGTGGGGTTGCCACACCTTGCGATGTGTGTACCAGGGCCCCCCAGGAAACCTCAGGAGGCCCGACTTGGATACCGGAAGAGGCTCCAGGAGGCCCCGGGATTGTGAGTGTTGTGTGTGTGTGTGTGTGTGATGAGTGCTCTGTGCTGTGCGTGTTTTCTGTGCGTTGTAGGTGTTGTGTCTGTGTGTGTGTGTGTGTGTGTGTGTGTGTGTGTGTGTGTGTGTGTGTGTTATGTTTGTCTAGCGTGTGATGTGTTGGGTGTGATTTGTGTCTTTGTGTGCGCATGTAGTTCCGAGGCCCCAGGAGGCCCCAGGAGGCCCCAGGCGGCCTCAGGAGGCCCCAGAAGACCTCAGGAGGCTCCAGGAGGCCCCAAGAGGCTCCAGGAGGCCGCAGGAGGCCCCAGGAGGTTCCAGGAGACCCCCAGGAGGCTCCGAGGCGGGGTCTGGGGTACCAGAAGGTACAGAAAGCCCCAGGAGGCCCCAGGAGGTTCCAAGAGGCTCCCAAGAGGCTCCGAGGCGGGGTCTGGGGTGCCAGACGGTACGTCGTCTGGGGTACCAGAAGGTACGTCGGGGCTCGATTTTGGGAGGATGTCTCAGGCGAAATCGCCATTATCTGAGAATCGGGGTCAAACTCATTGAAATTACAATGTGTTTTTGAAGGTTTTATGTTAGAATGTTGAATTTCCCATGTGTTTTTGGACCCTGACGTCACGATCTGCGTGAGGGGTGCCACCGATTTTCAGAATTTCGAGGATGTCCCTAGCGAAACGGCCAGACAAATCGCGAACGCAGCCTTCAATTAATCGGCTCTGAGCTCTATTCCCCCGGAGAGGTGCGTATGATAATATATATATATATATATATATATGTATATATATATATATATATGTATATGTATGGCCGTCTTTGCTCCGAAGAGGATCTGTCTTGGGGGGGGTACCCTTAGGTCGGGCGTGTCCTCCTGCAGGGGGATTTTGGACGAAAAACAGAAAATAGACCAAAAATGCTCAAAAGTGTTCAAAATTAGTCGAAACGTCGTCCCCGGACTATTTTGGAATATTTTTGAATACTCCTCCTGCTGAGGGACAGGCCCAACTTAAGAAGGGTACCCCACGGCGGGTGCCAGTGCTGCCCGCCGCCGCGTGCCTGGCGCCCGCTGCGTCGGCCACTGGACGGCCGTGGCCCCGTCCCGTGGGCAGGTGCTGACGCGCCGCGAGGCCTCGCACGCATTTTTTTGCATCTCTGCCGCAGGGCTCCTTGCGTCACGCGTGCCTGTCGCCCACGGTCCCCGCGGAGCGCTCCGCATCGGCGGGGCCGAGCGCGCCGATCCGGCAGGCCTCGGCTTCCTGGGATCGGGGATCTCCGTGCTGCAGCCCGTATCTATATACTTGCCCTCGCCGCCGCTGTGCGGTCTGGGGGCGCGTGGCTTCGTCGCGCTGACGCCACCGTCTGCGTCGCGCTCCCTCCGCCCTCCTATCTCCCCCTCCCTCCCGCGGGTGCGGCTCTTGTGCGTCACAGCAACTCTTGAGCAACTTGGCACTGAATGTTCCGAGGTCGCGCCTGGCAATCGGAAGGATTGCATTGATAGAATTTCCCGAGGCCTGTGGCCTAAAGTTCGCAGCGAAGCCGAGCTGGCCAACAAAAAATGGCAGGGCATTCAAGCCGCTTCGCTTCGTAACCGACGCTGTCGCTGTCACCATAACTCCGTAACGCCTCGTCCTCCTCGCCTTCCTCCCTCCCGTCCGCCTCCCGCGACCGAGCCCGCCCGAGGCCAGAGAGCCTCAGGACTGCTGGCATAACCCTCCTCCTCGCCCGCGCAGTCAGGCGGGCTCATCTGGCTCGAGTGGCGCCCCCAGCGCTATCGACAGAGTGACTTTACCAATCGCCTCCCTCTCTTCCTTCCGTCCTTCGTTCCATTCTGCTCCAGCTCCTCCTTCTTCTCCTCCTCCTCCTTCCGTCCCTCCATTTATCCTCCGCCTCCTTCCTCCCTTTTCCCTCGCCCCTCCTCACTTCTCCCTTCCCCCCTCTTCCTTGCTTTCCCCTTCCCTCCTTCCCTCTCCGCGAATCTTCCTCCTCTCCCCTCACCGCACCTCGTCCTCTTCCTCCTGCTCCTGCTCCTGCTCCTGCTCCTCCTCCTCCTCCTCCTCCTCCTCCTCCTCCTCCTCGTCGTCCTCCCCCTCCTCCTCCTCCTCCTCCTCACCTCCCTCCACATCCTCCTCCTCCTCCTCCATCCTCCCTCCCCTTCCTCTCCTCCTCCTCCTCCTCCTCTTCCTCATCCGCCTCCTCCTCCTCCTCTCCTCTCCTCCCTCCTCCTCCTCCACTTCCTCCTCCTCCTCCTCCTCCTTCCTCCTTCTCCCTCCTCTCCTCCTCCTCCTCCTCCTCCTCCCCCTCCTCCCTCCTCCTCCTCCTCCTCCTCCTTCTTTCTCCTCCTCCTCTTCCTCCTCCCTCCTCCTCCTCTCGTCCTCCTCGTCCCCTCGTCCTCGTCCTCGTCGCTCCCCTCCTCCTCCTCAGCCTCCTCCCACCTCCTCCTCCTCCTCCTGCTCCTCCTCCCCCCCCTCCTCCTCCTCCTCCCTCTTCTTCTTCTTCTTCTTCTTCTTCTTCTTTTCTTCTTCTTCTTCTTCTCTTCTTCTTCTTCTTATTATTCCTCTTCTTCTTCTTCTTCTTCTTCCTTTCCTGCTCCTGCTCCTGCTCCTCTCCTCTTCCTCTTCCTCCTTCCTCCTCCTCCTCCTCCTCCTCCTCCCCCTCCCCCCCCATCCTCCTCCTCCTCCTACTCCTCCTCCTCCTCCTCCTCCTCCTCCTCCTCCGCCTCCCCTCCTCCTCCTCTCCTCCTCCTCCCCCCCCCCCTCTCGGGCCGGCTCCCGCAGCGCGCCCCCCGCCGCAAAAAAGGCGCGGGGAAAGCGTGGGCCGGCGGAGGCGGACCCTGAGCCGAAACAGCTGCAGCCAGGCGCCTCCCCTTGCCTCCGCCACCTCCACCACCTCCCACCTCCTGCTGCTGCTGCTCCTGCTCCTGCTCCTCCTCCTCCACCTCCTCCTGCTCCTCCTTCTCCTCCCCCTCCTCCTCCTTCTCCTCCTCCTTCTCCTCCTTCTCCTCCTCCGCCTCCTCCTCCCCCCCTCCTTCTCCTCCCTTCCACCTTCTACCTCTGCTGCCCTGGCCAGCCCTCTGGTGGTGGTGCACTACCAATCTCGCATGCGCGTCTCCCCGCTGCTCCCACCACTTCTCCCGCCGTTCTCGCTTGTTTTCCCTCCTCGCACGTGGCCGCAGCGCGCCGCGTCCGCCCACCTACCTGAAGAGCTGAAAGTGGACGGCCGAGGCGATTGCCTTGGCATCCGATTCTCGAATGGCGACCTGCTGCAGAAATCGACGGGCATGAATGTTGTGATCGAGGAGAGTGGCAGCGGCAGGGGCGAGGAGAGACTCAGAGGACGGGGGGGCCAGGCCAAGGCGGGCGACAGGGCAACCAGGCAGCGAGGGGGCCCGGATGATCGAGCAGAGAATGGCCAGGAAACGAGGGCAGGACCAATAGTGGATGAAAGAGTCGCGGCTGGAATCAACAGCCGAGGGGAGACAGCCTAACAGACAAGGGCTGTCGCACTGGAATCGGTGGTCCGTTGTCCACCCATGAACCAAAAGCTTGAGAGCCGCGTTGTTCTGAGCAGGAGGCATGCGGACTAAGGCCCGTCGGATCTCTTCCCATGGCCAAGCTCGAATTTCATTCTCGGAGACAAGGGCCCAGGAGGGCGCCCGAGCGGCAAACGCGCCGACGAGAGGATCGGGAAACATACTTTCGAGCATGGCCAATTGGAAGTGGCGTTGCGTCTTGCGCTTGGGCCGCCTGCGGCCGCTCGGAGGCGGAGGAGGGGGGGGGGGGGGGGGCAGGGGGAGACGTGAACGCAGCGGCAGCAGCGGAGGTCAACGGGGCGAGCGAGGAGGGGGGGGACGTGACGAGGCCTTGTCCGACGGGTTTGGGAAAACCAGCCTGGGCATTCTCCAGGAACTCAGCAAATGATGCTTGCTGCCAGAAGGGAGGGGCCAGGGATCCGCGGGCGAGGAGACAAACGGGCAAGTGGGCCTCGGCAGAGGCGCGGAGGAGGGGAAGGGCAGTCCCCCAGCTCAGAAGCGTTTCGAGACTGGCTCTGATGAGAGCCGCAGAGGTGGAGGTGAGCAGACAGTCAAACTTCGGGCCTCCCCACTGTTCAAGGTTGAGCCAGCCAGACATCGGGGGGGCGCAGTGAGCAGTGTGCCAAAGACGGGCGAGAAGGGCGGCCTCAGTTCTACCGAAGCCGTCGGGGAGGGGCATGTACTGCGCGACGTAACTCAGGGCCGTCACGCATCTGATGTTGTAGTTGCTGGCTGTCGCACGCGTGGGGCCGCTCACGGCCGCCACTTGCGCAGCGCGCAATCGGTACTTTGTCGATGGTGCAGTCCAGCTGGCAAGACGCGCCGCCGGCCCGATATGCGCACCAAGAAATACTAAGGAAGGGACCACCTCAAATTGTCTCCAGTCTGGAATAACCGAAAACAGCCAGGCTTGATATCTCAATACTACATCCTCATCAAACGGTTCCCCAAGAGGAGCGATCTTGCACTTGGCGGCCTTGAGGGTCAAGGCAGAAATCCTCTCGGCGGCCTTGAAGATCCCGTGGGAGATACGGAGCACGCGGAGCGTCTTGATGGCCGCGCCTACGTCGTCCGCGCGGGCGCGCACGATCCCCACGAGCCGATGGTTGACGCTGCGGTCGAAGTCCTGCATGAACGGGTCCGCCCCGACGGCGAACAGGAAGCCCGAGGCGGGGCAGCCCTGGATGATGCCGCTCTGGACGAGGTGCATGAGGGTGGGCGGGCCGGAGCCGCGCGCTGCGAAGCAGCGGACGCCAAACAGGAACTGCGAGAAGAACCAGCATAGGGCCTCAGGGAGATCACATCGCGAGAGAACAGAGCAGAGCCAATCGTGGGCCACGCTCGGGAAGGCCTGCTGGAAGTCAAAGCTGAGCAGAGATGGCAGAGCGGGGGTGCCCTCCTGCATCGAATAAATCCTGGCCATCGCATCCATCTCGACAATGTTATCGCCGAAGTTGCGGGTGCGGATGAAACCTCGCCGGATCTGGTTGGTGGCTTGGGGTGGGGGGTGGGGGGGGTCCTCGAGAGCTTCCTAGTCACGACGGCGGTCACGATTTTGTTATCACAGTTCTTGAGCCCAAGCGGGCGAAGGTTATTGGGAGCTCTCATGCAGCCCTGGGGGGTATCATCGTCCTCGGAGGCCTTCGGGATGAACGCGCCTAGCAAGTCGTTGTGCCCAATGGGGACGGGGTTGCCATTCAGGATCCACCACGTCATGTCATTCAAGATTTGGGCCGAGAGCGGGGGCCTCTGGAACGCCTTGTACGGGGGGCCGTCAGGACCTGGAGCAGAGTGAGGAAGGCGAGTGAGGTAGCTCTGAAAGTCCTTAATTGAGGGCGGGGGGACCTCAGAGACGTCCAGGTGGGGGCAGAACCTCTGGAGGTACACAGACGCGGCGAGCATGTCAATGTCTTTGGGCAAGAGGACATCGCGCCAGTGGGGGGAGACAGCACTCTGCATATCAGATTGGGAGGCTACGACAACATCGTTTTCACCGCGGATCCCTGCGAGCGTCGTGCGGCGGTCCATTGGCGCCCACAATTTAGCTCGCCGTGAAAGACGCTGGAGCCTCTTCCTCAGCTTGGCCTTGACTTGGCCAGGAGAGGGAAGGGAGGCGGCGGCGCCAATCTCCGCGCGGGCGGAGCTTTGCAGGCTCTCCGCGTCTGCATACTGGAGCTCGTCCAGCAAGAAAGAAAAACGTGCAGGATCCGAAAGTGCCACCCTATCATCCTCGCGAACCTCCAACAGATCTTGAGCTAATGGGTAACGAAGGAGACGCGAAGCTAATTTATGGTCTTGACGCCATACAGCCCGAGAGATGGACCTCATGAGGATCAACTTGGAGGCTGGGTTGTGGGGGTCCTTGGAGAGCGGGGCGTTCTGGCATAACGGGCGCCCTCGCGAAGCACCTTCTTGTAAAGCTCGAGGACCAAAGGGGGGCTGAGCTCCGTGAGGTCCAGGGGGGGCCAGAACTCCTCGACGTATCTCTGAAAGTCGGGATGCTCGAAAACGTGCCTCGGGATGGGCTGGTCCTCGGGGTCAGGCGGGGGGCGAGCGCGGAGAACAGCTGTGACAGGGGCGTGATCACTGATTTTGCGCTGCTCAAGGGTCTCAGGGAGGTCCCGAACTTCAGCAACCAAGTGCACTGCAGAGACGATCCAGCCTGGCCACGAGATAAGGGTCCTGTCGATGGCGGACGTGCGTCGGCGAGGGCCGTTGTAGTGGGTGTGCTCGCCTGGGTCCAATTCGACCAAGCGCGCAAAGAGCAGCTGCCGTGGAGACCGAAGCTGTCGCCTCCACGCCGGCACAGAAGGGCCCTCGGCAGCGCCCCCCTCCGAAGGCGCTTCGGGCCGCGGAGGTGCCCGAGAGAGGTTAAAGTCGCCAACGACGGCGATGTAGTGCTCTGGGTCCGACAGGGCGAAAGCGAGCTCCGACTCGATAGTACGTATGATCCTATGCGTGTCATGTGTGTTGATGTCGTGGTTCTGCGTGTTGAAGTGCGAGATGCAGTGATGCGAGTCGGGCCCAGACTGCGCCCCAGGGCCTAAGAATAATTTAGTGTGGAGTGCCCGACCGCGAACCAGTTCCTTGACAAAGACCGAGGGCCCGTAGCCTGGGAAGGGCGACGGGGGAGGCAAGAGCGCGACGACGCCGCCCTTGTTCGAGACGGGGAGGAAGGAGGAGACCGCTGAATACTTCGTGGTGGACATGTGCAGAAAATCGTCCAAGTCTAACCTGCTCCCGTGAGCCTCTTGGTGACCAATGATCCTGGGCCCGCGGAACATTCCCAGGGCAAAGTTTTGTTTCGCTGTCCGCACTCTTGGGCAGTGATGAAATAAAGCTCTCGCATTCCAAGTGGCCAGCCCGAGCTCTGGTGAAGACAGGCCGCCAGTCTTCAGGAACCACTCGTTAAAGACGCCACTGGGCTGGCGCCGAGGGGGCGGAGCTCGAGCTGGACGAAATAGTTTCGACAATCCTAGATTCAACTGTGGCGCGATCGAGGCCCTTCGCGCGGAGGTTATCTTCCTCCCATTCAATGGTCGGCATCTCGTTCGGCTTCGGGGTGATGCGGAGGAGGGGCTTCCACTCGCAGCTGACAATGCCCGTGGACTTGTCGGCGTGGAGCTTGAGGTTGGGGTCGAAGGAGGAGAGGATTTTGCGAGCCTGCTTGGTCGCGAGCTCGCGGCGAACCTGGAACAGGTTCTTGTCCTCGGAAACGTGCAAGTCGACGGGAGTACCTGTCGGACCTCTAGCCTGCATGCGGCGGTAGGAGCCGTCCTCGAGGCGCATGTCGGAGAGCGCCTGTGACGCCATTCTCGCGGCCCGCCCAGGCGCGCCCTTGATGCGGATGGTGAAGCGCTTCGCGGCGGGCTCGCCCTCGACCTGCCAGCCGCCCTCTTTGAAGTTGGAGTCCGCCAGCCAAGGAGCGACTGCCTGGGTGATGGCCTCGCGAGCAACCATCTCAGCAGCACGGATGACGAGGATGCATGGGTTGGTGCGCCGCGCGAAGCCGCCGCCGCTAGGCGGGGCGGCAGGCGGCTCGTCGTTCTGGACAGCGCAGAGGGATTTCTTGAGGTCGGCGATCTCCTTTGCCATGATGTCCATTCTGGAGCTGAACGTGTTCTGGCTGGCCTCCATCCTGGCGGGCCTGACTTCGACCTGCTGGCTGAGGCCGCCGACGTGGGCGGTGACGGAACGATTGAGTTTGAGCATGGTGGCCTGCAGGGTCTGCATGGCCGAGAGAATCTCCTGCTTCTGAGCACCAACATAAATTCGAATATCACCGTCAGGGAGAGAAACAGGAGTAGGATGGTCACCGTCACGCGATTGCTGAGACGGGAACGTGGGGACGGCCTCGAGCTGGCGTTCGAGCTCCTCGACCTCAGAGGCGGCCATGGCCGAGATCCGCGTGAGGCAATCTGGGCCGCCTTTGCCTCGGCCCTCGGTGCGCGGCTGCTTGTGCTCAGGCGAGCGGGAGCCGCGGGCCTCGCCATGCGGGGGCATCAGAGAGAGGGAAGAAGGGGCGTGTGTCCGCCAGCCCTTGGCGGCTGGATAGCTCGGAAAGAGCTGCCGCGCTCAACCTCGGGCCTGTCCCGAACCTCGAGCCAAAATGGCAACGGATCGCTTGTTCTCCCTCCTCCTGCCCCTGCTCCTGCTCCTGCTCCTGCTCC
>CAUYUJ010014685.1:326639-374139 GCA_963575745.1 Prorocentrum cordatum
AAACGGGTCCTGAGGCACACGGGTCCTGGACCCTGGGGCCTTCCCCCCAGGGCGAGACCTTCATCCCGAAGCATGTTCTGACAGTCCAGGGGCCTGTGGCAGGCCCCGAGAGCCCGACCACGGGGAGATACCTCAAGACCCGTTTCCCTCAGGACCCGTTTCCCCCATGGCGGAAATATCCTGGCGGAGCATGTGGGGCCCACTCCCGCAGATCTGAAGGTCCCGTCTGCTGCGCTCGCACCGCGGCTCACCTCGTGCCCTGGCACTCCTGCTCGCTCCCCTGGGCCTTTCGGGAGCATCGCTGGCTTGGCGCCCCTTGCCACCGTCGGTTTCTACAGGTTCGCTGGGTCGCCTCAGGGACTCGCCGGTGTGCCTCCATGAGCTCCTTTGCAAGCCCAAGAGGAGGAGGGGGACTAGGATTATGGATGAGCAAGAGGAATCTGGAACGTCGGGATTGGTGGGGGGGGCGGGAGGGAGGGAGGGCGGGAGGGAGGGAGGGAGGGAATGGAGAGGGTGGGGAAGGGAGGGAGGGAGGGCAGGACGACAAACTAGGTGCGCCCGCGAAATATCTGACGTCCTACCTCTCCCTCCCATACCTTACCATGGCGTAGATCTCGTCTCTATTCGCACGATCGGATGTCGCAACATGGCATAGCGGTACATGGCATATCATGACGTGGCGACGTCTTAAAGTGGGGGGCTTCTGCGGCCCCAAGACATAAACGAATCGACACCGAATGTGTAATCACTTCCGATGTCTTTTTCGGGAGGCCGTTTTCTAGATCAAAGCGCTGGAAATAATGACGCCAGCGCTGTGCGGGAGCACGATTCGAAACGAGCGGAAGCGCGGACACGAGGCCAGTGCTGCAGCGGGAGCAAAATTCGGAATGAACGGTAGCCCGAAAATGAAGCCAACGCTCCAGCGAGAGCAGCATTTTGAAACAAAACAAACGACCCCCCCCAAATCCTGTGTGAAAAACCATTGCGCGGACGGGGGCCGGACATTTCCCCGACGCCACTAGGGGAGAGAGGAGAGTAGTGTTCATATTGTTCAATTGTGGAGGAGGAGGACGAGAAGGAGGAGGAGGAGGAGGACGAGGACGATGATGATGATGATGGTGATGATGATGATGATGAGGAGGAAGAGGAAAAGGAAGAGGAAGAGGAGGAAAAGGAGGAAGAGAAGGAGGAGGACGAGGACAGGACATCCGCATAACGGGTACAACGTCAGAGCACCTACTCAGGTGACCTACTTTTTTGGTTGGCGGCTCCCAGGCGGAGGTCAGGAAACGGTGCGTCGAACGGGGCGCTGAACGAAGATAATTCGCCGAAGAGGCGCGTGCACATGCAAGGGACAAAATGACCCAAATTAAGCACCGTAGACCGACGCCGACGTCCCGGCGGGTGGGGGGCGCCACGTCGCAACGTGCGAGGCCAACGACGCCCCAGCGGGTTGGGCGCCACGTCGCAGCGAGCGGCGGCAACGGCTGAACGGCGAGGCCATGTGTACTGTAGCAGCAGGGAGAAGTCGCCCTGACGGCGCCAATCTCCGGCCGTCCGACACACGGAAGCGAGGCCGAGAGGGAGGCAAGATAGCCGCTGCGGACGTCAGACGAGGCACACAGCGTCAGCAAGAGAAGGAAAGGCGGCACAGAGAGCGGCCTCACTCACCATGGCTCACTGTCGCAGAACTCGGCTAAAGCCCGCCCTTGCACGTGAGATGGAAGGCGACCCAGTCAGCGAACACGAGGTATCGCCATCTCCAGCCTGTGGCCAGTGCGTACACAACGTATCCGACTCACGCGGTTCGGGGGTGCAACGTTGCAAGCGCTGACAGAGGCAGATGCGACTCGAGTCTGCTGGGGGAACGGCCATGAACTGCAGAAGGATGAACCACTCGTGCAGGGCCACTCCCTGGTGAGGCCCGTCGTTAGGTAACACTCAGGTGACCTACGCGCTACTGTCAAAATCCCCTGGGATTTGTTGTGCTACAGCCCTGCCTTCTCACTAGGGCCGGCGGGGGGCATGCCACGTAATTCAAGGACCGAGCTCCGAGGTGGCCCCGTAAGAGAGGCTCGCTACATTACAACACGAGTCCCTTCAGGTCAGTTCGGGAGGAGCGGCTGCTGGCCCTTCCGCGTGCCCTAAGGGAGGGGACGCGCGGGCTTAGCAGGGCGCCCAAGCCAGGGGGGGGAGGAGACGACGGCACGACCTCAAAAGGAGGAGAGGGGGGAGAGACGGAAGGCCCGAGACCCCAAACTGTTGCTGGGGGGGCTACTTATTCTACAGTTTGAATTCCGTGCAGGAGGAGGAGGAGGAGGAGGAGGAGGAGGAGGAGGAGGAGGAGGAGGAGGAGGAGGAGGAGGAGGAGGAGGATAAGGAGGAGAGTGCAAGGAGGACTCTGCAAATCAAGAGGGAGAGTAATGCAAGATTTCTTCCCTCACCTAGGTCCTCTTGATTGAGGGCATGCAGCCGTTGAGATGAAACCATTCACCTCCTCTTCCCTCAACGCCTCCCAGCTCTGGTCGTCAATTTTGAAGCTTCTTGGAGCCCGCCGGGAGTTCTACGAGGGGTCCTCGTTGGGCAGACCGTGAGCTCGAGAGTAGCACGCTTCGTTTCGGGTCGCGCCGCGCAAGACGGCAACAATGAGAGAGAAAGCGAGAGACACACACACACACACATCCGTACATATACACACATGTAGGGGGAGAGAGAGCTAGAGAGAGAGAGAGAGAGAGGGACATGTGGCACCCTGTCGACCGAGAAGTGATCTCTCGCTGGGTGTCCCCAGCGACGAGCGGGGAGCAATGGAGAGGGATGGCAGAGAAGGGGATTGGGAGGAGGGTGATGATATAATGTATGGGGCGCAGTGGAGGGGCAGAGGGTGGGGGAAAGATGCGAGGGAGAGATAGGGACTGGAAAAGAGACGGGGAGAGAGAGACCGGGGGGGGAAGTGAGGCACTTGAGAATCATGGGGGGTGGGCAGGGGGGAGGTGACGGGGTACGTAGTTCTAGCCTCTAGGATGAGGGCAGCCAGCGTAAATCTCAAGCTGCGCATTGTGGCAGTGTGGAGGCGTGAAAGCCAGGCGGTGAAAGATGTACGCTGAAAGCTATGCGGTGTAAGCTATGCGGTGTAAGCTAGGTGGTGTGAGCTATGACATGTGACATCTGCAGTACGCTCCGAGCGCGGGGCGCCCATGAGGCGCCCATGACGCGTCACGGGCGGCAGCGTGGCGCAGCCTGGGCAAGCTCCCCAAGCGCGGGGGGCCCACGAGGCGCCCACGAGGTAGCGCGGGCGGCAACGTGGCGCAGCCTGAGCAAACTACTCCCCAAGCGCGGGGTGCCCACGAGGCGCCCACGGGCGGCAGCGTGGCGCAGCCGCGGCACACCCCTCAGGCGCGTGTGGCGCACATGAGGCGCCTAAAGAGACGCGCTCGGGGCGACGCGGGCGGCAGCGTGGGAGAAAGCCCAGAACACCCAGACAGTTCGGTAAGACAAAATGAAAGCCCGTCCGAACTGCAAGCGCTGTTTGGGGAATCACGTGCCGAATCCTCGACACTGCCACCCAAGCGGCAACAAGGGTAACGGCCAGCAGCGGGCCAGAACGTGGCGCATCCTCGACGCTGCCACACAAGCGGCAACGAGGCGCAACGGGTTAGCACGTGGCGAGTCCTCGACGCACCCACCCAAGCGGCTACGGGCTGTAACGGGCGGGAACAAGGCGAGTCCTCGACGCATCCGCAGAAGCAGCAACGGGCGGCAACGGGCAAGAACGTGGCGAATCCTCGACGCACCCGCCCAATCATGTTGAAAGAAAGGTAAACACCCCCAAGAGCAAACGCTGTTTGAGAATCGATGGGAAATTAGTGAGGTCGGTGAGGCAATGAGGAAGAGCTGCCAGACATATACGAAGAGTGTGGATAAGAGCGGACGAACGTGTGCAGCCGAGCGATAGCGCCATGTTGCAAGAAGGTGAAACAACGACACGGTGAGAAGTGACGAGGGTGAGGCGACGTCGAATCTTGCCTACCAGCACGACGATGACGACGCTGGCAATCAATTAGACGAGGATCGCGGGATGACGGTGGCGACGGCGAAGATGGCCAATCTGTTCGTCAAGACGAGCACATTTGAAGCGTAGCATCTGATGGAGCCGTGTAGCTCATGCGGCGAATGCGAAGGCCAAGGAGGTCTGACTCCAATTCGGCCCTCTGCAAGGTGATACATGCCCCACATTCATACCGTCTAATTTCCGGGCTGCCGTCAAAATCTGGAGTGCGCGAGGCGTGTGCGTCAGCTCCGAACACAGCCTCCCCCTCCTCCTTGTCCTCTCCCTGCTTTTCCTTGTTCAGAGCGGCCCGGCCGTCCTGCCAGAGGGAGCCAGGTGGAATGCTTGAAACAAGAAGCCTGTGTGTAGGTGCGTGTGTGTGTGTGTGTGTGTGTGTGTGTGTGTGTGTGTGTGTGTGTGTGTGTGTGTGAGTGTGTGTGTGTACCCTTGCCTTTCCTTGCACACGTAACGGTCGGGGTCCCAACCTGGTGCCGTTCCCTCGGCAAGCCAGCGTTCATCCACAGCGATGGGTGCAACTAGCACTGACTTGTCCCGTCATTACTTTATCGCGACCGTGGTGTCATATCGCTGGCGAAGGAAAAGTGTGTGGGTTCAACAAGCTCTCTGTGACTCCTGTCCCTCCCCCTCCCCCCAGCTACCCCCCCTGTTCCTTCAAGTGAGCCGCGCTCGTCGCACCGACGGGAGTGCCGCTGCGATCCTTCGACTTCTTGGGCCCGCACGCCTCTGCACTGCAGCGGGGTTCGGCTCCCCTGCTTCTCCGCTGGACGCCCCCCCCCTCCCCCCACGGATCCGCGTGCCAGCCCCTCCCCGGACAGATCGGTGTGACAGAGGCCCTTGGGAAGACTCCGTTCGCCCCGCGGTCCTCCTATCCGGATTCCATCGCATCATTGCTTCCAGGACCTCCCACAGAACCACTGGTGCCACCGCCGCAGGCCCTGCATGTTCCTTTCCCCTCTCCTCCTCCTCCTCCTCCTCCTCCTCCTCCTCCTGCTCCTGCTCCTCCTCCTCCTCCTCCTCCTCCTCTTCCTCCTCCTCCTCCTCCTCCTCCTCCTCCTCCTCCTTCCTCCTCCCCCTTCTCCTCCCCCCTCCTCTCTCCTCCTCTCTCTCTCCCCTTCTCCTCCTCTTCCCTCCCTCTTCTCCTCCCTCTTCTCACCCCTCTTCTCCTCTTTTCCTCTTCTCCTCCTCTCCTCCTCCTCCTCCTCCTGCTCCTCCTCCTCCTCCTTTCCCATCCCCGTTCTCCTCCTCCTCCTCCTCCTCCGCTCCTTTCCCCCCCTTCTCGTCTTCCTCTTTACGTTGTGCGGGTTTCGACCGCGCAGGCTGTAGCGTGAGGTGTATCACCTCAGCCTCCCCCTTCTCCCTCTTCACCCTCCTCTCCGCCTCCGCCTCCTCCTCCTCCTCCTCCTCCTCCTCCTCCTTCAATTCCCCCTCCTTCTCGTCCTAATCCCCCCTCCCCCCATCGGGACGTCGCGGGGCGCTTTGAGCCGTCCGCCCCTGGTGCGAGGTGGGCCTGGTCGCCTCCTGGCGGTGTCGGCCGTGGCCTCCCGAAGCGCGCTCGACAGCCATTACGCCGCTCACCACTTGCCGCCTCCCCAGCCGCCGCCCTTCCCGCCCTTGCCGCCCTTGTCGAACTTGCCGCCGCCTTTGCCGCCCTTGTCGAACTTTCCGCCGCCCTTGCCGCCCTTGTCGAACTTCCCGCCGCCCTTGCCCTTGTCGAACTTCCCGCCCTTGTCGCCGCCCTTGGAGCCGCCCTTGTCCCCAGTGTTGCTGGCGGGGTTCTTGCAGTCGATCCACTTCCCTTTGAAAGTCTGGTTGGCAGCATCTGCGAGCACGGCCTGTGCGGACGCAGCGTTATCGAATACCACGAAGGCGAAGCCTCGGAATCCACCCCAATCGTCGTACTTCATGCTGCACTCCACAACGGTTCCGTAGTATGTGAAGTGGGCTTTTAACTCATCCTCGGTCGCGCCCTTCGGGACACCTCCCACGAAGATCTTGCAGTCATTAGGCTTGCCACCGCCACTCTTGCCACCCTTATCGCCCTTGCCACCCTTGCCACCCTTGCCAGAATCCTTGCCAAAACCCTTGCCAGAGTCCTTGCCCCATCCCTTGCCAGAGTCCTTGCCAAAACCCTTGCCAGAGTCCTTGCCCCATCCCTTGCCGCCATCCTTGCCTCCCGCCTTGCCGCCGTCTTTGCCCCATCCCTTGCCAGAATCCTTTCCACCTTTCGCCGCTGTGAAAGGGCAGCCTTCCTCAATTCCTATGTCGCCAGCCTCGTACGACTCGAAGAAGGTCTGCAAGAAGGCGACGTCGTGATTCTTCGGATCGGTGTTCCCCTCCGCGTGGATCTTGCAGAAGCTCCACCACTTCGCCTTGGCATCGATACCAGACTTCTGCAGCTCCCACAACTTGTTCTGGAGCGCCCTCTTCTCCTGATCGGGTGCGCCGACGATTGGCGGCGCGCAGAGGCGGGTAGGGGGAGGGTGGAAGGCTGCCGGCGAGCGCGGGGGTGAACTTCGGGGTTGGAAGTTCGAGGTTCTAGGTTTCGTGCGTTTTCGTCGGTTCTCGGCAGTTTTCCAGCCTCGGGGTGCTTGCCAGCAGCTGCGCCTCGCCGAGGGCGTTCTGGGGATGCCCGAATCGTCCCGAACGCCCGCTGGAGATCCGAGTTAGAACCCGGAAATCAAATGCAGCGGCGAGCGAGGGGGGAAGTGAGAAGGAGAAGGCCTTCTCAGAAGGCGGCGGGGCTTCTCAGCAGCCCTCGCGCCTTCTGAATGTTTTTTTTTGTCTTCGGGGAAGGCTTAGAAGACTTCTCGGAACGCCGGGGGACTCCCGAACCTTCTGAGAAGGCCTTCTCCTTCTCACTTCCCGCCTCACTCGCCGCCGAGAGAAGAACAGAAAGCCATGACATCAGAGATATCTCGTGGCTCCAGCCATGATGCCCCCCTAGTCCTGAGGTCTGGAACTCTTGTTCAGCGTGTCGCCGCGGCGGCCTCGGCGACATGCTATGTCCTGCGAGCGGATGGCGTGTCGCTCCGCTCCGCGGGGGAGGGAGGCTCGGAAAGGAGGATACCTTGACGCTCAGAGATGGGAGCGTGGATCGCGTGTCGCGCCGAAGCGCGGTGGGCCAGAACAAGCGGTGCGACACGATGAGCCAAAATTCCTGACCAGAGGCCTCCTAGATGGGGTCGGCGTAGATGGGGTCAGAGGATCGCGCCGCATCGCCGATACATCGGCGATGCATCGGCGACGTCGACGTGAAGCAAGTCGGGCTGCACGTCGAGCCGCATCGCAGATGCATCGGCGATGCGGCGCGACCCTCCGACCCCATCTACTCCGATCCCATCTAGGAGGCCTAGATGACCAGAACCCCCCTCTTGGACGTCTCCCCGACCTGGTCGATGGTCGGGGTGTACGGCCCAGGCGCTGTGGGCTTCGCAGGCGCCTCGGCCTTACCGAAGCCGTTGGCGGCCGCCTCGGCCATGGCGCTCGTGCGCGGTGGCGAGTCGCGTCCGCCCGGCCACTCGAGGGGCCCAAGGGGGATCTGGAGCAGGCCCGGGCCGAGTGCCGCTGCTGCTGCTCCTCCTGCCCCTACCACCTTCCTGCCACGCCTCCCTCCTCCTCCTGCCCCTCGCCTCTTCCTTCGTCCCCTCCTCCTCCACCTCCCCCTCATTTTTCTCCTCCTGCCCCCCCCCCTTCCGCTCTCCACTCCTCCTTCTCCTCCTGCTGCTGCTGCTCCTCCTCCTTATACGCCATCTCCTCTCCCTTCCGTTCCTCCTCCTGCTCCTCCTCCTCCTCCTTCTCCTCCTGCTCCTCCTCCTCCGCCTCTTTCTGTCTCTCATCGTTCCCCACTTCCTCCTTTTTTTTTTTTTGTTTTCTCTCTCTCTCTCTCTATCGTTTTTTGTTGTTGTTCTCTCTCTCTCTCATCCCCCCCGTCCATCCTCCTAGCACCCCCCCGCCATTTCTACTCCGGGTAAAGATCTCCTCTTGCCGCGATGCTAGACATGTCGATCGGGCAGGCCAGGCGTGTCGCTTCAGACTGCCCCGCATCTTATCGCAACACAGCGGGAACTTTCGAACATGTACGCGGGTGGTCTTCAAGCAACGGCTCTCGCCCCGATGTCGCGCGCACTCATCTGACGCGTTTCCAGCAGCTGTTGCGGATGGAGGGTGGGTGGCTTCCAAAACGTGGCCATCCACCAATTGCTGCTAGCAATTGCGCGATTCAGGGCGGTCAATTCTAAAAATGTGGCCGTCCAATCAACCGTGAGCGCATTCGCCTTCGAATTCTCAACAACTTACACGGCTTGGGCCCGATGGTTTTTAATATTTGATTCTCGCTTTAGCGCCGCGCGCATTTGCTTCAACATTTCCCACAAACACTCAAATTGAGGGCAGATCGTCTTCAAAATTCGACTCTCGCTTGAGACTTTCTCATGTTTCTGTTACTGGATCGTGGCACAGCAGCTGCACACACATACGGAGAGTGGACCTTTTCAAAAGTGACTCTCGCCTGTCAGATCCCGAGCTGCCTGTTTTTCCAGAAACGTGCACGGGTGAAGGGCGATTCCTTTTCAACAGCGTGCTCTCGATGCAGCGCTTAGCACTCGTTTCCCAACGAGCCAGTTCTGTTCGGAGGCTGGCGCATATACGTTACCAGTGGCGGGCTGTTTGTCAAACCCAAGACTTTTGGAGGGTCGGGGACGACGTCGGGGTGGTGTAATGTAAACATTTTTTCCCTGCTTTCCCGGAGAAACAACGAAACATGTATACGCCAGGATGCCGTTAACACACGGATCCGCTTCCTGTACGAGTTTCGGTACAGGGCCAGAAACAAGCGTCGGTGTATAGAGTTCGGTTCCCTGTATGTTGCGTGTCTATATATATATATATATATGTGTACACATGTATGTATTGATTTGTATAGACACGTGTCTATATATACAAATCATCACATGTATGATTGAGCTCGTTGCGCTTTGGAAGTTGCGTGCGCGGTCGGATCTTGACCTGCGATCCTCGAGGCACACTCCGATGCACACGGGGATCTCAGCATGCATCATGCACAAGCGCCCGAGGCGCGCCATCTCGACTGAAACGCGCCAGGAAGTACAACAGCTGAGCTTCAATGCCCGACTGTCGGGCCTCGCGCCGAAGGCGCGCCCGCGGGCCTGCGTTTGCGAAACGTACATGTTGAGGGCCCGCCACCCCTTACATCTCCGACCCTCATACATGCATGTCTGTCAGCGAGGCCGTCGCCGCTCCGGCGGGCGGGCGCTGCCTGCACGTGGTGCCAACGGCAGCGCGTACGGACTGACGGCGAGGGCACTTGGAACGGCAGGGGTCATGGCAACATCTGTTGTGCGTGCCGGGTTGACTCTGGTCCTCCTCACCCTCCTCCTCCTCCTCCACCTCCTCCTCCTCCTCGCCCCCCTCGTCCCTCTCCTTCTCCCTCCCCGTCTCCCCGACCTCCACCTCATCCCCCTCCTCGTCATTATGCTGCCTACTGCTGCCGTTTCTCCTCCTCCTCCTCCTCCTCCTCCGCCTTCTCCCTTGCTCGTCCTGCTCCTCCGAACCTCTTCCTTCTCCTCGTCCTGCTCTCTTTCTCCTCCTTTTTCTCCTCCTCCTCCCAAGATCAGGGCCTGGCCAGACGGGTCGGCCGCTTACATCATTTTCTGATGAGGAGGGGTTGCACGACCTCGGCAGCGCTCCCTCGTCTGGCCAGGGCCTGCCCAGCCGAGGGGACCGGTATGAAGAGGGAGGATGAGGAGAAGAGGCAGGAGGACGCGGGGACGAGGGAAGAGGATGGATGCTGAATAGGAAGCGGACGGGGAGGAGGAGGATGAGGAGGAGGAGGAGAAGGAGGAGGAAGAGAAGGAGGAGGAGCAGACTGTGGAGGCGGAGGAGGAGGAGGAGGAGGAGGAGGAGGAGAGGAGGAGGAGGAGGAGGAGGAGGAGAAGGGGGAGGAAGAGGAATAGGAGGAGGAGGAGGAGGAGGACGAGGCCGGGAGGAGGGGAAAGACGAGGCACGGAGGAGGAGGAGGAGGGGGAGGAGGAGGAGGAGGAGGAGGAGGAGGAGGAGGAGGAGGAGGGATGATGATGCTGCTGCCGATGATGATGATGATGATGATGATGATGATGATGATGATGATGATGATGATGATGATGATGATGATGATGATGATAATGATGATGATGACGAGGAGGACGAGGAGAAGGATGAGGAGGAGGAGGATTTAGCACGGGGGATTCTGATGATGCTGATGATGCGGCTGCTGCTTCTGCTGCTGCTGATGCCGATGGTGATGATGATGATGATGATGATGATGACGGTGGTGGTGGTGATGATGATGATGATGATGATGAGGATGCTGCTGCTGATGATGACGGCGATGCGGATACTGATGATGGTGCCGACGATGCTGACGATGATGTTAGTGACGATGGTGATGATGATGCTGCTGCTGATAATGATGATGATGTTGACGACCATGCTGATGCTGCTGATGATGGTGCTGATGATGATGATGCTGTTGCTGATGATGAACATGATGATGATGATGATGATGATGATGATGATGATGATGATGATGATGATAAAGATGATGCTCATGATGTTGACTTACATGCATATTTTTTAGCGGTGATTACTTCTCTCTACTGCACTCGCTGGTCTAAGCGACTCGGATCCGAGATGGGAAGACAGAGCGGAGTTCGAACTCCGCAGTTAAACTTCACACATCATCCAGGCATGTACCGCTCCTCTCCAAAAGGGGTTGGGCGGGAGGGGAGCCCAGACGACTACTGAGTGACACGATGAGGTGATGAGACCGACATCCCAAAATCCGCTAAGTCATTAATGTGCACGCACCCCCATGACTTACATGCATATTTTTTAGCGGTGATTACTTCTCTCTACTGCACTCGCTGGTCTAAGCGACTCGGATCCGAGATGGGAAGACAGAGCGGAGTTCGAACTCCGCAGTTAAACTTCACACATCATCCCGAATCAGAAAACCCAAAACAGGTTCTGTTCTCACACTGATAGGTACAGAGCACGAGGGACAGCTAACAGCGTGAACGCCAGGGCTCTCTGGAACCTCTTTGGGATCTGGTGGGCGGGGCGAAGCGAAAAGAGGTGGGGCTGGTGGCTGTCACGGGAACGCTTGCCAGGGCACGCGAGGCCTAGGCGAGAACTGTCGGCAGACTGTATATTGAAAATGTACGACACAATCGGGAATCTGCCACGACCTCCATATCTGCACATGTGCGAAACCTGACAGAGAGCACCCTCCAATTCGCTAAACGCTCGGTCGACGTCTAAACTTAGCTTGGCACGGCACACAATCATAACTGGGAGCCTCAACTTTACAGCAAGGGTGATCAACGAACGAGCTCGCATCATCGTGTCCGAATCGGTTACTGAGACAAACAAGGCAGCAATGCGCGACTCCTGAAAATCACGGCGCAGCGCGAGCAAGGAACCAAGGGTCAGATCCCGCTCGGCCAGGCTCCTGGTCAAGAAACCCTGCCGCGTGACATGGTGCGGCTGCAGGAAAGCGTCGCCGACCATCAGCACGAAGAGACGACGCTCCCCTAACGGGAGGTGGAAGCGGGCCTGGGCACCGTGAGGCCGTGCAGCAAGATCTCCACGAATCTCTCCTCGCACTGCTCGGCGTGACTCTGGCGCCAGGCCGGGTGGCGGGCCCAAGTGCTGGCCAGGCGAGCTCCCTTCTCGTACCGCACCACCGACCGATCGGCTTTCCAGCCGCCCCTCTTCTTGACCTCGGCCAGGGTACGCCTGCGGGACGCCGTGTCCGCGCTGGCGCCGCTGTGCCGAGCCTGGTACACCACCAGGTCGAAGCCGAGGTCCTTGGCGACTTTCGCCACTGTCGCCGCCAGCTTCGGGTAGGTGAACGACCACACCCGACGGCCCGCAGGCAAGCTCTTCAGCGTCGTGAGCATCGGAGCGAGGCGGGACCACCAGGCGTGGTCGAGCTCGATAGTCACGTCGAACTCCTTCGCCTTGGACGGGACCCCCTCGGGCTCGGGGTTGAGCTGGACCGTCCAGAAGGTCGACACCCGCGACGGCGGGTACAGGTACTCGGGCTTCAGGGCCATCAGCTGGATGGGCCTGGCGTAGGTGCTCCACATCAGGCAGATGAGCAGCGCCATGTCGAAGCGGCCCAGCAGCACCAGCCCGTTCACGATGGCACACCAGATGGGCCACGCCTCGGGCAAACGAGATGTGGACGGGCAGAGGTTCTGCCAGCCCTTGAGCGCCCTCCAGCTGCGTGACAAGGTGGGGGGTCCATTCTTGCCCACTCTCGGCTGGCCGTGAACCACGCCAGCGATCAGATTCATCCCGCGAGCAGCCGAGACGCCCCGACGGATCTGCTGGTCCATGTAACTCACCAGCAGGTCGTCCAGGTCCGTGATCGGGATGCTGGTCAGCTTCTCGGCATTCGCGAACGTCCTGAACGCAGCCACCTCTTGGGCGTACTGGGCCTCCGTCCTCGGCCTCACGGCGGCGTGTTCTCCCGCCGTGAGGTGGGCAAAGTCTGGCAGCGTCCTGGCCGACAGGAGGGTCTCGAGGGCCTTCTTGGCCCGCGGCGGAGGCGTACGAGTACGAATGGTCGCACCTGGCCTTGGCTCGGCCTCGGGCTCGCTCTCCGAGCTCGAGGGAGCCTCCGTGTCCAGCCCACGCTGTTGGCGGCGCCGCAGCTCCGACAGCAGCTGCACGACCTCGTCGTCCGAGATCTCCCAAAGGCCCGCCGCCGTCTTCAGCGCCCTGGCCCCCGCCTCGCCGTTCGCCCACGGTACGCGGGAAGTGCGCGGCCGTGAGACGGATGCGACCTCCGTCAACGGGAGCCGACGCTTCCTCACAGGATTCGCCAGTGCGACATCGCTGCGAGGCTGAGAGGAAACCAAAGTGCGGGTGCGCTCGGCTGTAGTCGCTTTCGGATGAATCATGTAAGTCAGGTTGAGCCAAAACGGCTACGGAAGAAGGACCGAGGCGAGAGCCAGCGGAAGAGGACGTCCCATTCGCTTCCAAACTCTCCTGAGGCTCGTCGCCAACACAGGGCTCCACCCGAGAGGGGCTCGCAACAACAGGCGGAAAACCATCATGGGGGGCGTGCCCTATCGGATCGGGGTGGTCTTTTCCATCAACCTCCTTTGACGCAAAATGAGACTTGGGCTGAAAGAGACGGGACGGGGCATCAGCAGGATTCTTTTCGGACGGCACCCACCGAACCGAGAGACGGACGTTGCGGCTGAGACACCACGCTGCCATCCTCCTCAGGATGACGAGAACTTTGAAGTTCCGACACCTCCACCTGCCCACTGAGAGCACCAGGCCGAGATTGTCGGCAAAAAGAACCTGGCGAATGTTGCGGCCAAAACGTGTGCGGGTCACGCGCTCGAGCCCGCGGAGCAGCGCCCGAGCCTCCAGCGCTAAGATGACCTCCTCACCCGAGAACGGCCAGCCGCCGATGGTCCTCCAGGACGTGCTCTCCAGCATAGGCGAGGGCACCTCCGCAAAGGTGGGGTCGGCCATCAGGCCGCTCGTCCCGCAGGCGTCCCACAGGTCGGCAGGCTCGGCAGGTATAGAGGTCGCCGACTGGTCCTCTCCAAGAGCGGCGGCCCGAGCGGCGACGTGGTCAGGGTCGAGGTAGCGATCGCGTTCACGAACACGACCCACTGCCGCAGCCTCGTCGGCACCAACCCATCGGCTGCAAAGCCCGTAGCCCCACTCGGAGGCGTCCGAGGCCACGATCATGGGGTTCCAGTCCGCCTCCCAGTCGGACACGAGCAGGACCATGAGCCCAGCGAACGTGCGCAGCTCGTCCGCGGCCGACGGCCAGAGGGCGACGGGCTGGTCGTAGTGAGCCCTGATGAAAGGGTAGACGGTGGTGAACACCGACAGCGTCTCGCGCCGCAGCAGGCCGCAGAAGGTGGCGTGGCCGAGGATGGCCTCCACCTGCTGCCCCGTCACCCGCCGGCGGCTGGTGAGGGCCAGGATGGCCCCTCGCACCCTCCAGAAGCGCTTGGCGGTGAGGCGGGTGTGCCGCCTGCGGCCGTCCAGCAGAACGCCCAGCGCCTCCACCCCCTCGTCGGAGACGCCGACCTCGTGCACCGCCAGCCCGCGAGACTCGAACGCCGAGACCACGTCCTCGAGCTTCGAGGCCACGATGCGGCCGTCGGCGCCGAACGCCCCGATGTTGTCCACGTAGATGTAGTGGCGCGTCGCAGTGGCGCCCGCGCCCCGCAGCGAGAGCACGAGCGGCTGGCCACGGTCGCGTAGCAGCTCGGCTCGAGGAAGAACCTGGCTGGCGGCCTCCTCGTCGATGTCCTGGGCGAAAAAGAGGCTCCAGGCGAAGCCCATGGGGAGGCAGCTCGGCACCGGCGTGACCCAGTCGTCGGGCGCGAGGGGGCCGTCCTCGCAGGAAGTCAGCCCCACGTCTCGAGCTCGCACACGGGGCAGGCCGAACCAGCGAGACAGCCACATTGGTATGCCCATCCTGTGGAACGCGTCCTGCACGTCAGCTGTGCCACAGTAGAGAGATGAAAAGTCTTGGTCGTCGGGAAGCTCGACCTCTATGCGGCCTAAGCCCTCGGCCGTCAAAAGGTCGACGCGCGGCGGCGGTCGAAACCGCCGATTGGTCCGCCGCGCGTCGAGGATAAGTCGGAGCTTCCCATTCTTTTTTCGAACGAAGAAAAGTCCTGTGCGCTCATGCGCCCACTTGCCGAGGACTAGCATGTTCCTGGCCTTCAGGTCGCGCGCGAAGCGGGCGTAGAGCTTCGGGTTGCTGGCGAGCTGGGGATCAACATAACATCGATCAGCATCGCCAGCCAACGTGTCACTAGCACTGGGATCGAGCATGCGCTCTCCTGCGCCCTCTAGGTATGCACGGCCACGATCCCCCACCAGGTCGAAGACGGACGACACCGCATCTCGCTTCTCAGGCAGGGAGACCCGACCTCGCTGGTACGGCGCGAGCGTAGTCATAGAGGCGTCCATCCTGTAGCCAGACGCCTTGTCACAGAGCAGCTCCCGAAGGGCCACTTCTGGCGGCAAGTAGTACTCATGGCCACCGTCGCGCACCTGGAGCGCAGCCAACTGCTCCACGTAGGACAGCACCTCGTCACGCTCGCGGGTCACCTGGCACTGGCCGAGCTCCGAAACATGTTGGGGCCGCCCGCGGAGATCAGGAAGTCGGTGGTCGTCGGTCTTAGCAAGCCAATTAAGTGCATTCGAAGCGCCCTCGACGAGTTGCCGCACGTGGTCACGTCTGCGGTATCTCTTCGACCGACGCCCTCCCGAAGTCGGCGCAGACTCCAAAGGCGGCAGCGCGATCGGGAACTGGTCAAAAAGCTTGGGGCGCCCTCCCGCCCGAAAATCCCCCACTCTCAGCGGGCCGCGGCATGGAGGGCCAATCCGCGACCCGTCGTCTAGGTCACCCGCCATCGGGGGCGGCCGCATCGCCTCTGCCGCGGCCCCCCCGTCCTGCCCCAGCACCGCGGCCACGGCCGCCGTCGCCGCGGCCCGCAGCGCCCGACGGGGCGGCGCTCGGGTCGGCGCCGTCCGCGGGCCGCGGATGGCGCAAACGAGCCTGCTCCAGCTCGTTCTGGTCCTTCACCTTGGTCAGGCCCCACTTGCGCAAGGCGGGGGCGATGGCGCCGATCGAGTTGGCCTCGCCCTCGTAGACGCCTGCCATCTTCCAGCTCGGGACGCCCCCGCCTGTCGCGTAGGCGTCGATCACTCCGCAGATGCGTCTCGTCAACTTCTCGATGCCCGCGGAGGCACCCAAGTTGAGCTGGTCGTACTCGCCGAACAACTTCAGGCCCTCCGTGAGGTTCGTCATCTCGTGGTAGACCCTGTCCGTCTTGCTGATGCCGTGGTCCCGCGCGAAGCCCTGCCACCAGCGCCGCGAGTCCCCGCCGTGCCGCTCGATGAACCGAGCGAGGTGGAGCGTGCCAGGCGGGCCCTGCACCTCCACGGCCGTGATGGGCTCCTCGCGGCTCTCCTGCACGGCCCTCTTGAAGGACTTGAAACGGTTCCCAGACTCGTCGTAGTCGACCCACAAGGTCCTGACGTCGTCGTCGACCTCGACGGGAGGAGTCTTCGCGCCGCCGATCGCCAAGGCTCCAGCAGGCGGCTCAGCAGCAGTCGACGCGTAGCGAGCCTTTAGGCGGGCAACGAAGTCGACGCACTCGCTGGAAGGCACCGAGCGAATCCTCAAGAACCCGCCGTGCCGATGCACCAATCCGTCGTGGCTGGTGATGGCGATGTCGCCAGGCCTCAACGTGACCTCCAGCCCGAGGGTCTCGTGCTTGTCGGAGTTCTCGCACACAATCCAGACACGACCCTCGGCGGGCTCCTCGCGCGCACGCAGGGGACCGAAGGGGTCCTCGGTAGCGTCGCGCACAGCGCCCAGGCCGACCGCGCCAGCGGGCCCCGCGGGAGCCCCAGCGCCGTCGGCGTCGCCGTCCACGACCACGAGGCCGCCAGCGGCGGCCGCGCCTCCAGGGGCCTCGGGCCCCCCCGCAGGCAAGGGCGCGGGACCGCCCAGGCGGAGCCGCCTGCCCACGCCAGCCAGCGCCTTGCGAGAGCCCTCGTGGTCGATGTAGTGAGTCATCGACAGCGGCTCCTCGCCAGCGGCCCTGATCTGCTCGACCTGGGCCCTGGCCCAGTCCACGATCTGCTGGCTGCTTGGATAGCGGTCTCCAGCAAAGCGGTAAAATTTACCTCGCAGGCCAGCTGGACAATTCCCCATGTCGTCCAGGAGGACGATGGCTTCGCCTTCGTCGCCCTCCATGGTCATGTCTTCGTCGTATTTGTCGTGGTCGGGCGTCAGCACCTCCCAGCGACTCACTCGGCCGAGTGAGTCGCGAGCGCACGGGCCGAGGACCACCCTCTCGTGGTAGAGGTCCTCTCCTGGGTACCTGACCGCCACGAGGCGGCCAGGGAGGAGCTCATTCAAGAACTCCCGCACCGTAAGACGCTCGCCTGTGGCCCCGAGTCGCACGGCCCGCGGCGCCACCGCGAGCGCCATCCCGCCGACAGCAGCAGCACTTGCCGAAGAAGGTCACCCCGTAGATGAGCTGCCCGAAGCCGAAGAAGCCCACGCCGCCCGCGAAAAGGGCGAAGTCCCTCGCCCCGCTGTTGCACTGAACCTCGCACACGCAACGATCAGCGGCGAGCTGCTGCGCGATCTCCTCCACGATGCCAGGGTGGACCCAGCTCACAGGGCAGACAACGTCGTCCCGCGCAGGCGGGGCGGGAGGCGGTGCCAGAGCCTCCGAGCGGCACCAGTCGGCGTCGCCGCCGTCCCAGGGTGGCCGTCGCGCGAAATGGTCCCGCACCACGAAGGTTAGGAAGGCGAGGAACGCTCCCGCCACACCCTGCATGCGGCGAAAACTCTCGAGCCCAGACGACTACTGAGTGACACGATGAGGTGATGAGACCGACATCCCAAAATCCGCTAAGTCATTAATGTGCACGCACCCCCATGATGCTGATGCTGATCATTATGATGACGACGAGCAGGGGAATGAGGAGGGGGAGGAGGAAGAGGAGGGCGAGAAGGAGGAGTTGGAGGAAGAGAATGAGGAAGAGAAGGAGTGAGGGAGGAGGGGAAAGCAGATGAGGATGAGGATGAGGATGAAGATGAGGATGAGGATGATTATGATGATGATGATGATGATGATGATGATGATGATGATGATGGCGATGGCGATGGCGATGATGATGATGCTGATGAGGAGGATGACGTGTTTTGTTTTGTTGGAGGGAGCACTGTCCCAAACCGCTGTCTGAATCAAGAGCGCAGACTGCAGACTGCAGTATCGGGAGCATAGCCACCAGTGATGAGACGCAAAAGGAAGCCGCCTGAGAGGAAGACGTAGCCACCTACAACATGCGGGGGAAAATACTGATTGCAGACTGAGGGCTGCACGGTCAGCCAAACTGGAACTCCGCGACTGCAGTCAACTCAAAGTGGCCCTTTTGGCCGAGATGCCCTTAACAGCACGGCACACATGAAGGCCGTCGCAAGATGTAGTGACCCGGACTCTCGGGAAAGGGCGGAGGAGGCAGGATGGAAAATGGATGAGGGAGAAGGGATGAGGGAACGGAGGGGGGAGGGGTGATGGGTGGGGGGAGGAAGGAGGGAGGATCGAAGGGGGGGGGGAGCGAGGAAGGATGATGATGATGATGATGATGATGTTGATGTTGACGATGATGCTGATGATGCTGATGAGGATGACGATGATGATGATGATGCTGATGATAATAATGATAATGCGGATGGGGAGGAGGAGAAGGAGCAGGAGGATGAGGAGGAGGGGAAGAAGTGAGAGAGGAGGACTATGGAGGGTGATGAGGATGGGGAGAAGGCGGAGTGAGGAAGGAGGGGAAGGGAGGGGGAGGAGGCAAGCTAGGTGCGCTCGCGTCATATCTGACATCCTACCCCTCCCTCCCATCCCTTACCATGGCGCAGATCCCCTCTCTACTCGCACAGTCGGATGTCGAACAGGGCAATGATCCCGAAAGGGTACGCGATGCAGTGTAGAGCACGGCATGGCATGGCGTAGAAGAGCACCGCAAAGCGTAATATCAACCTAACATTGCATTGCACGCCGTGGCATGGCACGGGAAATGACGCCAGCGCTGCAGCGGCGGCACGAGTCGAAACGAGCGGAAGCGCGGAAATGAGGCCAGCGCTGCAGCGGGAGCACGATTCGGAACGAGCGGAAGCGCGGAAATGAGGCCAGCGCTGCAGCGGGAGTACGATTCGGAACGAGCGGGGCCCGAAAATGAGGCCGGCGCCTCAGCGAGAGCAGCATTTTGAAAAAAAATGCAAGCGAAAACCCAACTCCCTGGAAACCTGTGTGTAAAAAAACAGGACGCGGGGGGGGGGCGAACACTCCCAACACGTCATCAGGGGAAGAGAGAGAGTAGTATTCATATTGAGTAATTGTGGAAAGGAGGAGGGAAACGGGGGCAGGAGCTGGACCTCCAAGCCCCCAAGGTGGCCGAGCGGTTTTGGGTCAAGGGTGCCCTGGCAGGCCACGACCTCAGCGTCCAGTGCGCCCCTGGCCCGACACTCCTGTGAGCCAAAATGGCTCTGAGCGTCGCGGCAATCCTGTCGGCCTCAAACCACGGCTCCTCCATCCTCCTCCTCCCTCCCCGTCCCCCTCTTCCTCCACGTCCTTGACCCCGTTTCCCTCCCCGTTCCCTTCTCCTTCTCCTCAGCTTCCTCCCCCTCTTCCCCTTCCTTGTCCTCATCCTCATCCTATTCCTCCGCCGCCTCCGCCTCCTTCCCCTTCTCCTCGTCTGCCTCCTCCTCCTCCTCTTCCTCTTCCTCCTCCCTGTCTCATCCTCTTCGCATCCCTCCTCCTCCTCCTCCTTCTTCTTTCCGTCCGTCCCTCCTTCCCCTTCTCCTCGTCTGCCGCCTCTTCCTCCCTCTTGCTGCCTCCTCCTCCACCTCCTCCTCCTCCTCTCCCCCCTCCTCCTAGTCATCTTTCTTCTCTACTTCCTGATCTTCCTTCTCTCTTCTCCCGAAACCAACAATGCTCAGACGATTTACCTCTTGTGAGCAGACTGCAAGCTCAGACGGCGGGCGCCGTAATATGCCCGACATGACTGCGGTGTACTAAACCCGGCCTGCATGGGAAGGAAAACGCCTTCCTCTTGAGAGTACACGAGGTCGCTAGCTTGTCATGTCTTGGGCCCTTCTCGGGGCACTGTCTGGAATATTTTCAAATTGGTCCCATGGACGTTTGCTTTGCACATCACCGGCCACACTCAAGAGGGCACGCCGCGAACCTTTGTGAACGGCTCGTGCTCGTCGTCCAGCCTGAACTTCGCCCAGAGGGACAGCGAAGCCAGCCTGAGGGCGTTGATCGCCAGCAGGCCGTGCGCTGCAAAGACCAAGTTCGAGGCGAAGTCCCTGCTCAGGGTCCACGTACCGCTCGCCAACAAGTTAGAGGCCACCGTCGAAAGGGTTCAGCGCGTCAAGGGAGACGGCCCCAACGATGTTGAGCATCTTGAGCTGGTAAGGGAAGTTTCTCAATTGCCAGGCGGTGAAAGAGAACATCATGCATTGGACGAGACTCAGCTGTAGCCCTGGGTAATATGAAATCGGCGCTGCGGCCACAGCGCATTTCAGGAGGATGTTCTTTGCAAGGCGGTTGGTCTCCCAACCTTGGTTCTCTAGGCCATCCGAGGCAGTGAGGAATCGCATGGACTGGTGGTTGTTCAGATTGCCGTCGAGGAAGTCACGGCGGAGAAACTACCATCAAATTGTGGGGCAAAAACACCTGCCATAACCAGAACAGGCACCTGAATGGCGATGTGTCTCCAGCGCTTCTCGGAGCTCTCTTCCGTGGAGTATGCCATCAGGAAGGTCCCAGCGGCCTCGTCTGTCTCCATGTAGTCCTCGGTCTGCGTGTGGTAACACGGGGTAGCGATCACACATGCGGCCGCGATTTTGGGCAGATGCAAGCTTCCTGTGATCAGCCCGAACGTCATTATATCCTTCTCGAAACTGGAGTCTAGGTCCAAATGCCGGCGGATGATGCAAATGATGCTCAGCATCATGACGGCAACGGCAAGAACAATGGTCGGGTTTGCTAGCGACGCCAGGAGCACTTCGTTGAGCGAAAGCACATGCCCCAACAAATAATTGCCGCTCAATTTCCCTAGTGGCTGGCCGGATTCAGTGGCGGCCGAAAACCATCCTAGCGGCAACTTCGCCTTGACACTGTGGTCTTGACAGGCGCCTAAAGCGCCCAAAGACGATATAATCACGGCGCAGCTCGAGCTGAAAGAGAGGGTACTCTTCAGCACATCGTTGGTGAATGCGGCAGCGTTACCACGCGCAGCTGCCATTTGTACGATCCGCAATAATACCGCCAGAAGGGCGGAGGGTTGGGGCCAGCCAACATGCCCACTGCCACGTGGCGCACTTCAGGCACGCCAAAGCATCTGTTAATGAGCGGCCCCAGCCGAGCAAACAACCAGCACATCCAGCAACGCGGCCATTGTATCCCTGCACGGGCGTGCCTCCCTGTTGCGTGCAAGTTGGCAAAAACTGCTGGTGCGGGGCTGGCCACTGCTGCTCCGTCTGAACATGACCCCGAAGACTTCACCAGGGCAAACTCTGCTGTTGGGGCACTTGTGGGCTTGCATGCTAGTGCAAGATGTATTGATATCTATGCCTGCTTTTACCATGTGGCCTGCTGGTGTCTGGACACCCCACCACTTCACAAGGAAGCTGCCAACCACTTGTTTCCCGAATGTGGTCATGCACTAGTCTTCAATTTCCCAATCACACCCCCCTGGCCCCTGGCAAACTCTGCGTAGTTTGAATTATTCGACGCTCGCGCGACCATGCGTCATCTTTATACACCTGACCCGTCTCTTTGGCTACGGCGGTGCAGCGGTTCACGTTCACGCTCACGTCCACCTAGATCTTCTCCTCGGGCTCCAGGTGTCCGTCGTGCGCTGGCGGCATCGGCGCCAGGCGTTCTTTGGGCTCGGTCTATCCATCTGGTGCTAGTGCGTCCTCTTCCTCTTCGGCTTGTATGTGGTGTTCACCTTCGGCCCCACACGTGGCGGCTCCTATTTGCTGCGCTGCGCGGCCCACTTCATGCGGCGACTCCCGCGGAAATGGCTCCCACGGCGGCGGTTCCCACGGATGCGACTCCCACGGTGGCGGCTCCTTCGGAGGCGGCTCCCACGGCGGCTCACGCGGATGTGGCTCCCATGGTGGCGGGTCCCACGGCCCCTACGGCGGCGGCTCCCACTACGGCGACTCCTCGAGGTGAGCACCCTAATTGCCACCGCGGCTACCGTGGCGGCAGCTCCCCGGCTGCGGCTTCCACGACGGCGGCTTCCACGCGGAAGCGACTCCCACGGCAACAACTCCCACGGTGGCGGCTTTCACGGAGGCGGATCCCACGGCGGCTCCCAAAGCGGCGGCTCCCAAGGCGGCGGCTCCCAAAACAGCGGTTCCCGAGGCGGTGGCTTCCACGGGGGCGGCTCCACGGCGGCGGCTCCTACAGCGGCGGTTCCCACGGCGGCGCCTCCTACGGCGGCGGCTCCCAGAAAGACCCCTGCGGAGGCGACTCCCGCGGCGGCGGCTCCTACGCAGGCGGCCCGTACGCGCGGCGGCTCTCACGCAGGCGGCCCTCGCGCGCAGCGAATCCAACGCTGGCGCAGCGAAATAACGACCATGAACGGATTGTACGGCGACCAAACACGCTCAACTTAACGGAAAAACGGCGGTTCCGTCAGGCGGTGGCTCCCTCGCGGCGGTTCCCACCTATGGGCGATGACGTGCATGGGCCATCATCGCTTCGGTTCCCCAGGCCTGTAGTGCCTGGGACAGGTCGCTCCTGTCTCACTCGCAAATGCTGCGGCACGCGGCGGGCTGCAGCAACGCTCGCCGTAATGCACTGCGAGGTTCGTTCTGGTGCTGCACACCGCGTGGTCGGCTCCCCACCTGTGCCAACGCAGACGCTGATAGTCCTTCAACACCCACGCGACCAGAAATCCTCCTCCTCCTCCTCGTCGTCGTCCTCCTCCTCCTCCTCCTCCTCCTCCTCCTCCTCTTCCTCCCCCTCCTCCTCCTCCTCCTCCTCCTCCTCCTCTTCCTCTTCGTCGTCCTCCTCCTCCTCCTCCTCCTCCTCCTCCTCCTGGTCCTCCTCCTCCTCCTCCTCCTCCTCCTCGTCCTCATGATCATTATCGTCGTCATCATCGTCGTCATCATTGTCGTCGCCGCCGTCTGCGAGAAACACTTCGTCGGCGGCCAAAGCAGCCGGCCGGGCTGGGCTGCGCGGGCGCACCGCTCTCGTGCGGGCGCCGGCGAGCGCTCCGCGCAGCAACCCCTTGGCGCGCATCGACGCGCCTCCCGGCACCAGCATCGCCAGCCTCAGCGCGGGGGAGTCCATGTCCTCGCGGCAGGCGTACCTGTCGGAGGAGGGCGAGCTGAGGCACGGATCGTCTTTCTTTGGCCCTCACAAAGGGCCCCTCAACGCCGCGGCTGGACGTGGAGAGAATTGGCGCGTGTAACCCTGAGAAATCTCAGGGGACCGATTCTGACCAGATTTAAGCGGACGGTACGGCAGCCGTGTACATTGAAGTTATATATATATATATACACATATCGGGGCCTAGTGCGGGGGGGTCCCAGGTCGAGCCGGCGCCGAAGACGCGATTTGAAGACGCTGTTCCCCCAAGGAGCTGCGGTGACGCCTCAACTCCGCTGGCGCCTGGTGAAGCTCGTGAAGCCTCTATTCGGCCTGAAGCCTATTCCGTCGACGCCCATTGAAGCTCGTCAAGCCTCTGTTCGGCCTGAAGCCTCTATTCCCTTGACGCCTGGTGAAGCTCGTGAAGCCCCTTTTCGGCCTGAAGCCTCTGTTCCCCTGGAGCCTGGTGAAGCTCGTGACGCCTCTATTCGGCCTGAAGCCTCTATTCCCTTGACGCCCGTTGAAGCTCGTGAAGCCTCCATTCGGCCTGAAGCCTCTATTCCTTTGGCGCCAAGTGAAGCCCGAGAAGCCTCTATGCGGCCTGAAGCCTCTATCCCCCTGGCGCCTGGTGAAGCTCGTGAAGCCTCTGTCCGGTCTGAAACCTCTATTCCCCTGACGCCCATTGAAGCTCGTGAAGCCTTTATTCGGCCTGAAGCCTCTATTCCCCTGACGCCCGTTGAAGCTCGTGAAGCCTTTATTCGGCCTGAAGCCTCTATTCCCCTGGCGCCCGTTGAAGCTCGTGAAGCCTCTATTCGGCCTGAAGCCTCTATTCCCTTGACGCCCGTTGAAGCTCGTGAAGCCTCGAATTATTCGGCCTGAAGCCTCTATTCCCCCGACGCCTGGTGAAGCTCGTGAAGCCTGTATTCGGCCTGAAGCCTCTATTCCCCCGACGCCCGTTGAAGCTCGTGAAGCCTCTATGCGGCCTGAAGTCTCTATTCCCCTGACGCCCGGTGGAGCTCGTGACGCTTCGCAGGGTTCGTGCCCCAGGGGAGGGTAAATCTATAAGCAATTACGTAAAACGCGAAAGATTCGTGCCCTGGAAAGGGACCGTGCCCCAGGAGAGGGCCAATCACGCTAAGTTTTCGTCCCTTATGATACGACCTTTCTATCAGCACGCACGTGAAGCACGAAATATTCGCGCCCTTGGAGAGGGTCAACCTATAGGTACATACGTAAAACACTAAGAGGATTCGTGTTCCAGGAGAAGGCCGATCTATTGGCAAATACTCTAAACACAAAAGGATTCGTGCCCCAGGGGAAGGCCAATCTATATGCACACGCGTAAGACACGAAGGACTCGTGCTCCAGGAGAGGGCGAATATATATGCACATGCGTAAAGCACGAAAGGTTCGTACCCCAGGAGAGGGCAAATCTATAGGCACATACGAAAACACGCAGGGGTCGTGCCACAGGGGAAGGCCCATCTATAAGCAAATGCGTAAAACACGAAACATTCGCGCCCCTGGAAAGGGCCAATCTAAAGGCATACGCGCGAAACACAGAGGACTCGTGCCCCAGGACAGGGCCAATCTACAAGCACATGTGTAAAACACAAAGGATTCGCGCCACATAAGAAGCAAATCTCTAGGCATCACGTAACACGCTAAGGATTCGCGTTCCATGATACGGCCACTATAAGCACGCACGTAAAACACTAAACATTCGTGCCCCAAGAGTAGGCCAATCTATAGGCACATGCGTAAAACACAATGGACGCGCGCCCCAAGAGAAGGCCAATATATTGGCACATACGTTTAACACAAAGGATTCGCGCCCCAGGAGAGGGCCAAGACAGCTCCAGGAGGCACCGGGAGGGGCCAAGACAGCCCCAGAAAGCACCAGGAGGTCCCAGGAAACCCGGGTGAGCTCCGGGAGGCCCCAGGAGGCTCCAGGGGCTCACCGGGCTTTCTTTTTTTAATGGTTCTTTTTAAATGATCTTGGGGAAGGTTCTTGCCTATCAGAAGGTGCCGCACAGCAAAGGGGCATGTCCAGCACCACGGATTCTTTTTTAATCAACTTGGCGAGGGGTCTTGCCTAGCATAGGGTGCCGCACAGCAAAAGGCATGTCTAGCACCAGGGATTCTGTTTTAATGAACTTGGGGAGGGGTCTTGCCTAGCAGAAGGTGCCGCGCAGCAAAGGGGCTCACCTTGGAGAGGGTGCAGCACAGCAATGGGGCACATCTAGCACCAAGGATTTTTTTTCATCAACTTGGGGAGGGGTCTTGCCTAGCAGAAGGTGCCGCACAACAGATGGGGCACGCCTAGCACCAATGATTCTTTTTAAATCAACTTGGGAAGGGCTCTTGCCTATCAGAGGGTGCCGCACAGCAAAGGGGCATGTCCAGCACCAAGAATTTTTTTTCAATCAACTTGGCGAGGGGTCTTGCCTAACAATGGTGCCGCACAGCAAAAGGGCATGTCTAGCACCAGGGATTCTGTTTTCATTAACTTGGGGAAGGGTCTTCCTCCTCCTCCTCCTCCTCCTCCTCCTCCTCCTCCTCCCTCCTCCTCCTCCTCCTCCTCCCTCCTCCTCCTCCTCCTCCTCCTCCTCCTCCTGCCTAGCAAAAGGTGCCGCGCAGCAAAGGGGCTCACCTTGGAGAGGGTGCCGCACAGCAAAGGGGCACATCTAGCACCAAATATTCTTTTTTCATCAACTTGGGGAGGGGTCTTGCCTAGCAGAAGGTGCCGCACAACAGATGGGGCACGCCTGGCACCAAGGATTTTTGTCATCAACTTGGGGAGGGCCATTGCCTAACAAAGGGTGCCATACAGCAGATGGGGCACGTCTAGCACCAAGGAATCTTTTTCAATCAACTGTGGGAGGGGTCTTGCCTAGCAGAAGGTGCCGTTCAGCAAATGGGGCACGTCAACCACCAAGGATTTGTTTTAATCAAGTTGGGGAGGGCCATTGCCCAACAAAGGGTGCCACACAGCAGATGGGGCACGTCTAGGATTCTTTTTAAATCAACTTGGGAAAGGGGTCTTGCCTAGCAACAGGTGCCGCGCAGCAGATGGGGCACGCCTAACACCAAGGATTCTTTTTAAAGCAACTTGGGGAGGGCCATTGCCTACCAGAAGGTGCCACACAGCAGATGGGGCACGTCTAGCACCAAGGATTCATGTTTAATCAACTTGGGGGTGGGTCTTGCCTAGCAGAGGGTGCCGCACAGCAAAGGGGCACATCTAGCACCAAGGATACTTTTTTTGTCAACTTGGGGAGGGGTCTTGCCTAGCAGAGGGCGCCGCGCAGCACATGGGGCACGTCTAACATCAAGGGCTTGTTTTATCAACTTGGGGAGGGGTCCTGCCTAGCAGAAGGTGCCGCACAACAGATGGGGCACGTCAAACACCAACGATTCTCTCCCAATCAACTTGGGGAGGGGTCCTCCAGTAGGGGTCTTGCCCAGAAGAGGGTGTTGCACAGCAGATGGGGCATGTCTAGGGTTTTTTTGTTGAAAAAACCAATTACCTTGGGCAGGGGTCTTGTCTAGCAAAGGGTGTCGAACAGCAGCTGTGGCACGCGTTGTGAAGAGAAGGAACATTGTCACAAAGAAAAGCGTCTTCACCGGGAATAGCGTTTCCACCGGGAATATAGCGTCTTCACCAGGAGTAGCGTCTTCATCAAGAGTAGCGTCTTCACCGGGAATAGCGTCTTCACCCGGAATAGCGTCTTCACCGGAGTAGCGTCTTCACCGGGAATAGCGTCTTCACCGGGAATAGCGTCTTCACCAAAAATAGCGTCTTCACCGGGAATAGCGTCATCAACGGGAATAGCGTCTTCACCCGGAAAAACGTCTTCACAAAGTATAGCGTCTTCACCGGGAATAGCGTCTTCACCCGGAACAGCGTCTTCACCAGGAATAGCGTCTTCACCGGGAATAGCGTCTTCAACGGGAATAGCGTCTTCACGCGGAATAGCATCTTCACAAGGAATAGCGTCTTCACCCGCTATATAGCGTCTTAACCCGGAACAGCGTCTTCACCGGGAATACCGTCTTCACCGGGAATAGCGTCTTCACCGGAGGAGCGTCTTCACCGGGAATAGCGTCTTCACCAGGAATAGCGTCTTCACCAGGAATAGCGTCTTCACCGGGAATAGCGTCTTCACCGGGAATAGCGTCTTCACGCGGAACAGCGTCTTCACCAGGAATAGCGTCTTCACCGGAAATAACGTCTTCACCCGGAATAGCGTCTTCACCAGGAATAGCGTCTTCACCGGGAATAGCGTCTTCACCGGAATAGCGTCTTCACCGGGAATAGCGTCTTCACCCGGAATGGCGTCTTCACCCGCTATAGCGTCTTCACCCGAAATAGCATCTTCACAGCGCGTCTTCACCGGGAATAGCGTTTTCAGAGGGAATAGTGTCTTCATAAGGGAAATGCTGTCTGTGTCCGCAGAACGCTTCTTCACCGGGAATAGCGTCTTCACAGGGAGTAGCGTCTTCACCCGGAATAGCGTCTTCACCGTCTTCACTGGGAATAGGGTCCGGGAATAGGGTCTTCACCGGGCATAGCGTCTTCACCTGGAATAGCGTCTTCACCGTCTTCACCGGGAATAGCGTCTTCACAAAAAAATGTGCCTTCACACGGACGCGCGTCACAGGGAATAGCGTCTCCAAATAGCGTCTTCGGCGCCGGCGCGAACTGGGAACCCCGGTGGCGGGGGCAATGCATATATATATATATATATATATATATATATAATATATATATATTTATATTTATATATATATATATATGTATATATATATATATATATATAGATATTATACAAGTGGTCGCACCCCCTCCAAGACCATACCTCTCTCTGCTTCTCCGTTCCTTCTCTTCCTCCTTCTCCGTTCCTTCTCTTTCTCCTTTCCCTTTCCTCCTTCTCCACACACAATTCCTCCTCCGCCTGGCCCATCATCCTTCTCCTCCTTCTCCTTTGCGTTTCCTCCTCTGTAGCAGCACAAAACAAATAATACACAGGTTTTGGCGCCCTCGGAGCAAGGAGGCGCTTTTGTTGTTGTTGTTGTTGTTGTTGTTGTTGTTGTTGTTGTTGTTGTTGTTTTTTGGTTCAGGATGCAAGGAAACACATTTTTTCGGGTTTGGGAAGCTCAGGTGCTCCCCGCGGCCTCCCCCCAGCACCTCCTCCTTCTCCCCCCTCCTTCTCGTCCTTTCCTTCCCTCCTCCTTGTTGCAGAGCAAGAAAACCAATAATACAAAGTGTTTGGCGCCCTCGGTGCAAGGAAACGTTTTTTTTTTTTTTTTTTTTTCCTTCTTCTGTTTTTCGGTTTAGGATGCAAGCAAATTTTGTTGGGAAGCTCAAGTGCTCTCCGCGGCCTCCCCCCCCAGTGCCTCCTCCTTCTCCCCCTTCCTCTTTCCCCCTCCTTCTCCTCCTTTCCTTTCCTCCTCCTTGTTGCAAAGCAAGAAAACCAATAATACACAGTGTTTGGCGCCCTTGGTGCAAGGAAACGCTTTTTTTTTTTTTTTTTGTTTTGTTTCTGGGGGTCTGGGATGCAAGGAAACACGGTGTATTTTTGGTTATTTTTTTTTTTGGGTTTTGGAAGCTGAAGTGCTCCCCGCGGCCTCCCCCCCAGCACCTCCTCCTCCTTCTCTCCCGGAGCCCCCAAACCCCCCAAACCAAAATAACCCAAAGCACGCAGTGTTCCCTTGCATCCTATACCCCAAAAACAAGAAAAACCAAACATACACAGCGTTTCCTTGCACCAAGGGCGCCAAACACTGTGTATGATTGGTTTTCTTGCTTTGCATCAAGGAGGAGGAAAGGAAAGGAGGAGAAGGAGGGGGAAAGAGGAAGGGGGAGAAGGAGGAGGAGGTGCTGGGGGAGAGGCCGCGGGGAGCATTTGAGCTCCCCAAACCAAAAAAACCCAAATAACCAAACATACACAATGTTTCCTTGCATCCTAAACCAAAAAAGCCAGAACAACCAAACACACATAGCGTTTCCTTGCTCCGAGGGCGCCAAACACTGTGTATTCTTGGTTTTGCGTGGCTACAGAGAGGAGGAAACGCAAAGGAGAAGGAGGAGAAGGATGATGGACCAGGAGGAGGAGGAGGAACTGTGTTTGGAGAAGGAGGAAAGGGAAAGGAGACAGAGAAGGAACGGAGAAGGAGGAAGAGAAGGAACGGAGAAGCAGAGAGAGCTATGATCCTGGAGGGGGGCAGCTAGGTGTGTGTATATATACATATACATATATGTATGTATGCATCTACATATATATATATATATACATATGTATGTATGTATTCATGCACGTGTATATGTATGTATGTACGCATGTATGTATGTATGTATGTATGCATGCATGCATGCATGCATGCATGCATGCATGCATGTATGTATGTATGTATGTATGTATGGGTGTGTGTATATTGATTTAACGACAAGCTCAGACCAATTGTCGCCTACTAGTGTCTACAAATGTCCCTTTTGGCGCCCATTAGCGCCCACTGGCGCTTATTTATTGATGACTGTGAGCGCCTATGTGCGCCTTCTAGCGACCTCTAGTAAGCGAGAGTAAGCTCCAATAGCCAGGGAAGACAGCAACTCATGCCGAAACTTCCCCTCGCGCACAACACACACCCCAACGCCCGGCGGCAGCGGCTCCCGGGCAGGCGGGTACATGTTCTTGGCGCCGCGGCCACGCGCTCAGCAGCGCAGCGGCACTGGGCCAATGTCGAGAGAGGCGCGCGGACTAGCCCAGCTCACGCAGCAGGGACATGCCGGGTCCGCCCATAAAGGACACGCGGCATGACCTGCGGGGGTACCTGGCGGCATCGGGTCTGGTAAGGTTTCGGGTTGTGCGCAGGCAGCCCCCTCAGGTAGCCCCGGCTGGCCTATCGAGGCCAGCCAAGACTACCTGAGGGGGCTGTCTGTGTGCAGCCCGAAGCCTTCCCAAGCGGGTCCTGAGCAAGCGAACGCGCATACATGCACGCGTACGCACACTTTCGTGCGCTGGCCTGGTTGAACCTAGTCGAGCGGTTCAGTCACGCACACGCACACGCAATCCGTTCATGTGCGTGTGTATGTGCTCAGGCACTTACAGGTTTCGTGTATGCCTACGTGTGTGCAAACAAGAATGTGCAACTGGATGTTCTTCTCACGTTCATGTTTACGTGTCTTTTGGCTGCCGCGTTTCGCATCCAGCAGCTTACGGGGAGCTCAGCCCAAAAGCCAGACGTGGCGGGTGCGTACCTGGCCTGCCCCACCTCTCCTCTCCCTGTGTCCGCTCTCTCCTTCCCCCCCCTTTCTGACCCTCCTCCTCTCTCCCTCCTCCTCCGCCTCCTCCCCCTCCCCCTCCGCCTCCTCCCCCTCCCCCTCCGCCTCCTCCTCCTCGTCTTCTTCCTTGATCCTCCGCCCGCATCCCCCCCAGCGGTGGGGCGACCAGACCCACAGCAGCGTGTGCGCGGCGTACGACCCCGCGAGGAGACCCATGCAGAACGACGTGCCGCTCGACGCGCTCTTGTTTTGGAGGGAAAGAGAGAAGCGGCTCCATCCGACCTGGCCAGAATCCGCCACTGATGTTCAAAGAGAAAACTGGACAACGAGCGCCGCACCAGGACACCATCTGCAAGCTGGGGCGCGGAACTGTGGGATCGGGCGACGTGCTCTGATCGCAGCCCTGGTTGTAATCATACTAACACCGATCGCAAACCAGCTAACGTACCAATCCCAACTGATGACGTGATCGCGCTTAGCTGGTTCGCCGACACCATGGGGTATCGGCGTGTCAGATACCAGTCTCTTCAAAATCCCTGGGGTGGGGGGGTATTTTTACGGCTGGTGCGTGGGGATAGTTATCAAAGGGTGACGGCGAAGACCCAATAATGGCATGTCAGCGCCATGCCTGGCAAGACACGCCCCTTGAGACTGCCCGCAAGGGCGCTAAGGTGCCGCCCAGGCGGCCCAAGAGGAGAGCCACGGGAAGTCGCCAGGACAACCCAAGAGGTTTACAATACAATTCAAGAAGGTCTCGTCCGGCCCTGAGAGGCAACACAAACACACTCAGACGGCCCCGAAGAGAGCCCACGAGAAGCCCTGTAGTGTCCGAGTGCTGGAATGATGCGATGGGGGTTCAACACTTCACACATTCACAAGCCCAGGCTGTCACTGCTGCTTGCGACTGCTGCCGTTGTTGCCACCGTTGCGACTGATGCTATTGCTTCTGCTGCTACTGCTGCTGTTGCTGTTCCAGCTGCCTGCTTCTGCTGCTGCTGCTGCTGCTGCTACATGAGTTAATGTTGTTATTGCTGCACCTGCTGCTTCTACTGCTGCTGCTTCTGTGCTGCCGCTTCGTCTCCTGCAGCTTCTGCTGAGGCTACTGCTGGCTTGACTCTGCTTTTGCTGCTTCTGCTACTGCCAGTGCTGCTACTGCGGAGTGCTTCTGCTTCAGACACTGCGGCGACTACTGCTGATGACTTTGCTGACGCTGAGGAGAGAGCACCACCCCGAAGCAGGAGTGCTGCTGGCTCTATGGCGAAAGCGCCATTCCAAGGGAAGAAGCGGCGAGCACACCGTTCTGAGGAAAGAGTGCGGCTGGCGCTAAGACGAGACCACGATTCCGAAACCAGGATCGGAGGCAGAGTAGTGGCCTTTCGTTGAGGCGAGGGGTACATTGCGAGGCGAGAAATACCCAGGGCTCATTCCGAATCAACGATGCTGGGAATGGCTGGGAACTGCTGTGCATCACGTCCTGCCATGCTCGAAACAATACTGATGCACCAAAACCATCGTTATTTACAACTAAGTTCAGAGAAGAAAAACTATGCGGACATGCTTTTCATTCCCACTCTTTTGACACACAAGACGGGTTCATGAGCGCTTTCGAAAGACCCAAGACAAACCAAGAGGACCCAAATACTCTTCCAACGTGGCCCAGAAAAGCCCCAAGACTGGCCGACAAAGCACCTGTAGGCGTCCATGACGGCCCGAGAGAGCCCGGAGATGTATCCAATAACACCCCACGATGGTCCACTGGCAACCCAGCTCCAGCAAGCGGCCAGGAGGCCCACGAGGAGCGGGCCAGGCGGCCCACGAGAGCCCAAACTTGATAAGAGAAGCTCGTGGAAGCCCCATCAAGCGCTCTATGGGTCCCATGACAAGCACCGCGAAGGTCCAGTGGAGGCCCGAAGCACCTAATTATCCGGGCGAAAGACCTAACCATATGCACTTGTGAATGCCGCGTTGTGGGTACCGCTCTCGGTGGAGCTCCGAACCGTGTGAGGGGTGTGCCAAAGTGAGCGCGGGGACGCATTCGGACCCTGCCACTGGGGACTTCGGTGGAGCTCCCTATGGGGCCACGATTCTCGTGAGGGGTGTGCCGAAATGGGCGGGGGACGCATGCGGACCCTGCCGCTGGGGCCTTCGGTGGAGCTCCCTATGGGACCACGATCCTCGTGAGCGGTGTGCCGAAATGGGCGGGGGGACGCATGCGGACCCTGCCGCTGGGGCCTTCGGCGGAGCTCCCTATGGGGCCACGATCCTCGTGAGGGGTGTGCCGAAATGGGCGGGGGGACGCATGCGGACCCTGCCGCTTGGGCCTTTGGTGGAGCTCCCTATGGGGCCACGATTCTCATAAAGGGTGTGCCGAAATGAGCGGGAGGACGCACGCGGACCCTGCCACTGGGGCCTTCGGTGGAGCTCTCTATGGGGCCACGATCCTCGTGAGGGGTGTGCCGAAACGAGCGGGGGGATGCATGCGGACCCTGCCGCTGGGGCCTTCGGTGGAGCTCTCTATGGGGCCACGAAGCGTTGTCCTGGGTGGGTGAAACGCAGGGAGGTGACGAGGCGGATGGGAGAAGGGAGGAGGGGGAGGAGGGGCAGGAGGAGGAGAGGAACGCGGGGCGCTGTCTCTCCAACACGAGGGCCGAACACCACAAGATTGTTGGGAATTACCCTACGCCATGCCCAACCCCCGCGTAATGCGGGGCATGAGTAGCTTGGGCGACTTCATACAAAAGGGGGTGGTGACGAGACATGGACGTATGTATTTCTGTGCCCAACATCTGGGAGGTCCCATTTGAATCCGCCGCGGGGCCCCACTATGCTGCCCCCCCCCCTAGCAGGCCTCGAAAGTGGCGACAGCTTCACAGATCGCAGCCCCCAAGGAAGGCGAAGTCTAATGCGAATCTGCGTAGCACGTCACTATGCTGGACCCCCCAGCAGGCCTCGAGCGTGGCGACCGTTTCTCAGATCGCAGCCCCCCAGTGACGGCGAGGTCTAATTTGAATATGTGTAGGACGTCACTGTGCTGACCCCCCCCAGCAGGCCTCGAACATGGCGACATTTTCACAGATCGCATCCCCCAGGGATGGCGAGGTCAAGTTTTGAATCTGCATAAAACGTCGCTGTGCTGGACCCCCCAGCAGCCCTCGAACGTGGCGACATTTTCACAGATCGCAGCCCCCCAGGGATGGCGAGGTCAAATTTGAATATGCGTAGGACGTCACTATGCTGGACCCCCAACAGCCCTCGAACGTGGCGACATTTTCACAGATCGCAGCCCCCAGGGATGGCGAGGTCCCATTTGAATCTGCGTAGGACGTCACTGTGCTGGACCCCCCAGCTCGAAAGTGGCAGCATTTGTAAACATCGCAGCCCCCCCCAAGGATGGCGAGGTCAAAGTTTGAATCAGCGCAGGGCGTCTCTATGCTGGACCCCCCAGCAGGCTTCGAAAGTGGCGACAATTTCACAGATCGCAGCCCCCCCCCCAGGGATGGCGAGGTCTAGTTTGAATTTGCGTAGGGCGTCAGTATGCTGGCCCCCAGCGGGCCTCGAAAGTGGCGACCATTTCACAAATCGCAACCCCCCCCACGGACGGCGAGGTCCCATTTGAATGCGTAGGGCGTCACTGTGCTGGACCCCCCAGCAGGCCTCGAAAGCGGCGACAATTTCACATATCGCCCCCCCCCCCCCCCGCGCAGGGATGGCGAGGTCAAATTTTGAATCTGCATAAACCGCCACTGTGCTGGAACCGCCCAGCAAGCCTCGAACGTGGCGACATTTTCACAGATCGCACCCCCCCAAGGGATGGCGAGGTCTAGTTTGAATTTGCGTGGAACGTCAGTATGCTGCCCCCCCCAGCAGCCCTCGAAAGTGGTGACTGTCTCACAGATCGCACCCCCCCAAGGAATGGCGAGGTCATATCTGAACCAGCGTAAGACGTCACTGTGCTGGACCCCCCAGCAGCCCTCGAACGCGGCGACAGGTTCACAGATCACAGCCCCCAGGGATGGCGAGGTCCCATTTGAATGTGCGTAGGACGTCACTGCGCTGGACCCCCCAGCAGCCCTCGAAAGTGGCGGCAATTTCACAGATCGCAGCCCCCCAGGGATGGCGAGGTCCCATTTGAATCTGCGTAGGACGTCACTGTGCTGGACCTCCCGGCAGCCCTCAGAAATGGCGACAATTTCACAGATCGCAGCCCCCCCGGGATGGCGAGGTCCCATTTGAATCTGCGTAGGACGTCATTGTGCTGGACCCCCAGCGGTGCTCGAACATGGCGACAATTTCACAAATCGCAGCCCCCCAGGGGTGGCGAGGCTCCATTTGAATCTGCGTAGGACGTCACTGTGCTGGACCCGCCAACAAGCCTCGAACGTTGCGACAATTTCACAGATCGCAGCCCCCCCCCACGGATGGCGAGGTCTCATGTGAATCTGCGTAGGACGTCACTGTGCTGGACCCCCCAGCAGGCCTCGAAAATGGCGACATTTTTACAAATCGCAGCCCCCCAGGGATGGCGAGGTCAAATTTTGAATCTGCATAAAACGTCACTGTGCTGGACCCCCCAGCAGCCCTCGAACGTGGCGACAGTTTCACAGATCACAGCCCCAAGGTATGGCGAGGTCCCAATTGAATCTGCGCGGGACGTCACTGTGCTGGGGCCCCCAGCAGGCCTCGAAACTGGCGGCATTTTCACAAATCGCAGCCCCCAGGGATGGCAAGGTCCCATTTGAATCTGCGTAGGGCGTCACTGTGCTGGGCCCCAGCAGGCCTCCAAAGCGGCGACGGTTTCACAGATCGCACCCCCCCAGGGATGGCGAGGTCCCATTTGAATCTGCGTAGGACGTCACTGTACTGGACCCCCCAGCAGGCTTCGAAAGTGGCGGCAATTTCACAGATCGCAGCCCCCCAGGGATGGCGAGGTCCCATTTGAATCTGCGTAGGACGTCACTGTGCTGGACCCCCCAGCAGCCCTCGAACATGACGACATTTTCGCAGATCGCAGCCCCCCAGGGATGGCGAGGTCCTGTTTGAGTCAGTCAGGCAGGTCGCCTTGCACCAGACGGTGCGCAAGCAAGAGAGTATGCCACAACACAGAGATCAAAGGTGCCATGCGCGGACAGCTGACTCCCATGCCGGTGCTGCACCGCCTTCAGGGCGGAAGTAGTCAGCAAGACGGGCAGGGGTGCCAGCAACGTCCACACAACTGTTCATGACCATTCTTCCCCACGTTTGCCAGGGTCGCCCTCTCTTCCGGGGATCTGTCGGCTGCTTGAGAGTTAGACTGCCTGGTTCAAATACCGACTGTCTCACTGGATCGTTGCCCGCGCGTCTAGCGAGCTGCCCAAAGAAAGTTATCTGTCGTCTGACGATGAGCTCGCTGAGCGGCCGTTCACTGGCCACGCCTAGCACGGCGCTGTTCGACACGCGACTGATATAAGAAGGTAGGGCCCGACATATAGATCTCAATCGGCGTGCCTGGAAGCCGTCAATTCTTCTACGTTCTGCCTGATTAAGACATGCTGCAAATAGACAGTACACAAGCTTGGCGACAATGCGCGCGTTGAAGATTGCTGCTTTTCTCGCTCTGCTCAACGAAGAATGTGACCACACCGATTTCAATGCTTTGAAATCTTGTTTGGCCATGCCAAGTCTCGTGTTCAGCTCAGATCCACATCGCCCGTCCGCCGCGAGCTGGGTGCCGAGGTAAGTCAGAGCTTCCTTTTCTTGCACTTGAACTCCCGCGCTGTTCTGCAGGTGCGCGTTCGAGCGGACCTTCATCAGCTCCACTTTCCTCCAGTTCAGGCTCAACCCGTAATGCTTGCCGCAATTCTCGACGCAGGCCATCAGCTCGCCCACTACGACGGGATTGGCATCGAGGAGAAGAGTGTCGTCGGCGTAGATTAATTCCTGGACGAAGTGCGCATCGGGAAAATCTGCCAAACGAGAACGGAGTTCCTTGTGTGCGTCTGCCATCAAAGTCGTCATCACAATGGTGAACAGAAAAGGAAACACGGGGCACCCTTGGCAAATACCGTAACACTGATCCCGTTCAGCGGATGATGCGCCAAAATCCGACACCACAAACGTCCTGGCACTGTAAATTGACTTGACCATGTCGACGAATTTGTCTGGGCACCCAAATCTTTTGAGCGAGGTTGATAAGGCGTCCGGCGCCACAGAGTCGAATGCCTTCGCCCAGTCGAAAGCCAAAAGCAAAGTGCTGCCGTGCTTGGTTGCCCATGTGTCCTCTATGACTCGTCTGGCCACGAAGATCGCATCTGCGGTGCCTCTGTGAGACCGAAACCCAAATTGAGTTGGCCAGACGCGGTCTTCGGCCCCAGCGTCCTTCAGCCTCTGCAGCATGATTATCGCGAATACCTTGTACCCAATGGGGAGCAGGCATATCGGTCTGTAGTCATCGCACGATGCCGGGTCGCCCTTTTTGTAAATCATGCGGACGCGCGCCTTGTGCCGGGCGTCAGGGGCGCGACCCTGCGTCCACGCCATATTGCAGAATCTGGTAACCCAAGCGAGCGCAGGCACTCCGTCCTCTGCAGCGGCTTTCCAGAACTCGGGCGGCAAATCATCGAGGCCGCCAGCGCGACCGTTTTCCAATTTCTTTGCAGCCCGAGAGACTTCACCCTCCGTGATGGCACTTAAATTCACCGGCAGCTTCTCGCTCAGCGCAGATGTGTCCGGCAATGCTGTGGTTGGCCGAACAGCCCACTGGACAGCCTCCAAATGTTTTGCCAGCGTGTCGGCCCTGCTGTCGCTGTCGACCAGTTCGCCGGCGCTGTCGCGGAGCCGACCCTGTGCGGGGCAAAACCCCGTCGTAGTCTACGGATCTGCGCCCAGTCTCCATTCTGCGTTAGCTCTTCTAGCCATCTAGCCCTGTCCCTTGCGACCGACCATCTGATACGTTTCGCCGCTTCTTTCTCGCGCACGACGTCACAGGCGAGTCTGGCCTGCGATCGCATGCTGATCAGCTCGGGGGTATCATTGCTAATCCAAGGCTTTCGTTTCCTTTGGGTCTCTAGAGGCAGGGAGCATTCTTCAGCGTGCCTTAAACTGTCAACCAAGCGGCACCATCCCAAGTTCACGTCACTTTGGTCCGGCGCCTCGTCTTCGAATGTTTCCAAAGAGTCTGCGAAGTGCATGGCCAAATCACGTTTTGCCCACGGCTGCGAGAGAAGTCGGCGATCTCGACGGCGCGCAGGTTCTCGATCGCATTTGTCAGCGTCTAGCAGCACAGACGCCTGCAGCAAGAAGTGGTGGGAGGATAACGGCACCTCCCGGCGCGCAGACACGCCTCTGACTTTGTGGAGCCAGCTTTCTTCGCACACGAGAAAATCGATCTGCGAGTGCGTCTGCCATCCAACATCCGTGCCCGCCAGGGTGCCGACGTTGTAAGACGTCGCCAAGCGATCGAGAGGAACGTCAAAGAATGTGTTCGCCAAACACATTTTCAGATGCGTGCACGTCTCCACGAGCAAGTGTCTGTTGGCGTCCTCCTTGCAGTCCCCCCTGCGGGCAGAGCAACACATGGGGGCCAACAACAGAATGCTCTCCATCGAGTCTGCGAAAGAGTTTTGCGTTCAGGTCGCCGAATGCAAGCTTGGGTCCATGAGCGGATGTGGACTCAACAAATTCTGCAAGATCATGGAAGAACGTGTGCCGCTGTTCGAAGGGTTTGCCACTGTGGGGCGCGTAGGCGGTGAAGAGGACGGCCTTCCCACCCGGTACTCGTAGCTTCAAGGATGCCATTCTGGATGTAGCCTGGCAGAAGCCCACGACCGATCTCCGCACCCATGGCGCTACCATGAACCCTACTCCAGCGCGCTCTGAATCGTCCTCTGCCCCGCTGGAGAAGATACTCAAGAACCCAATCTCGGTAACGAAGGTATCGGATTTCGACCGCCAGGTCTCTTGCACGCAAACGATCCCAATCTGATTATGGTTCATAACGCTTTCCAATTCAATTTGTTTAGCTTCCGTGTAGCCTTCAATGTTCCACGATGCGATATGGAATTCGGCATTTACAGGGCGTACACGTCCACCCCGGACTGCAGGAAGAGGCATATTGGCTTCGCCAGAAAACCTCTGCCCCGCAATAAGATCATCAGGAGCTCCCAGGGGATGTGGGAGGCAAGGCTGACCATCCCCAAGTAGCTGAAGTGAAACTTCTCTGCTTGCGCACCGCTGGCGCCCCTATTTGCGATGGGAGCCCGTTCCCTTGCCACCCTTCGCCTTTCCCTTGAACGCTGCTTTCCCGCTTCCCTTGGTAGGAACGTTTTCCAACTTACTGCTCAGCTTGGCAACGTGGGCGGTGTACTCGGGGAAGGCCGGGTCCGTGAGCCACTCTTTCCAACCAGGCCCGTAGTCCACGGACAGTTTGTTCTCATCGACGTGCCCGTGAACAGCGACGACATCGCCTACCCAGACTTTGCCGTCTTCTGGGTCGGCCCACACGGCTTTGGACTCGTATCCCCATTCCCTGAGCATGTGTTTCACTCCCAAAACGAACGAAGAAAATATGCGTTCCGAGAGGACCTTGTCAGGCTTCGCCCAAATATTGTTTCCCCCTTCTTTGAGCGACCCTTTGCGGAATACGCTGACAGCTTTATCCCGGTCCCCTTGTGGACAGGAACTTCAGGAAAACAATGCCCCAGAAATCTCCTTTGGTGTAGGTGTCCTGGGGCTGGGGCCCGAGAGCGTCCCAAAGTCTGTTCGACGCCCACTCCTTCACCTCCTGCACCCCCCCGAACGACTGCAGGCCGCCGATGACCAAGGTCTTGTCCCTCTCTGCCTTGTTGTCGGCACTGCTGGAGTCCGAAACGTTCAGCGTGGCGATCTGCAGCTCCAAGGCCTTCAACTGCTCCCAAATCTCTGCGTTCGCAGTGCAATCAGACCGGGGAGTGTTCGTCAAGCTGACGTGCTGCTTCTCAAGGTCCGCGATGCGAGTCTCGCAATTGTCAATCTTCCCCTCCACTGCGCTCATCCGGGAGTCCATCATGTCGCCCATTCTGGTGACCTTGTTCTCGAGGTCAGAGATGGCGCGCTGGAGCGGTGTCACCTCCTGCCGGAACATGTTCACGATCTCCTGAAGGGTCGGCGCCTGCTTCTGGGCGCCTGCTGGGGTGTCTGGCGTGCCGATGTGGTGCTCCTCTGCGCTTTCAGTCAGCCTCATCCATCTCGTTCAATGGGCTGAAGAGTCTCTGCCGCACGTCCCGCTCTCCACCAAGCGGAGTACCTGGCTGGCGGGTGTTTCCACGCGCCCTGGCAGGCGAAGACATCGCGCAAGACAAGATGTGAGAGACAGTCGAGAAGAGGAAATGCAAAGAGAGCAAATACAAGAGGAGTATGAGTATGAAGTATGTCAGGGCCGCTCACGCCCTCTCGCACATTCTGGCCTTGAGCCAGTCCTTGAGCCAAAAAACGGCACTGTGCTGGTCACTGCATGCACAAAACGTCACTGTGCTGGTCACTGTGCTGGTCACTGTGCGAGGTCCCGTTTGAATCTGCATAAAACGTCACTGTGCTGGTCACTGTGCTGGACCCCCCAGTTTCGCAGATCGCAGCCCCCCCCCCGAGGCAAGACAGGAGGAGGCAGGAGGTTGGCGGGAGGACGCGACCACAGTCCTCTATTCAAAACGAATACCTAACCAAGGAGGGTTGGGAAAAACATCGAGAACCTTTCCTTCCAGCCGTTCTCACTCCTCTCTCCCCCCTCTTTCTCTTTCCCCCCGGGTATCCTCAACCGCCTGCTCATCCACCTCGTCTTTCTCCTCCGTCTCACACTCCATCTCCCATATCCCACATCCACCCCTTCCTCCTCGTTACCTCCTCCTCCTGTGCTACTGCGCGCTCCGCAAAATCCGCTGAGTACGGGCGTGCGTGTGTGTGTGTGTGTGTGTGTGTGTGTGTGCGTGTGCGTGTGCGTGTGCGTGTGCGAGGGTGTGTGTGTGTGTGTGTATGCATGTGTGTGTGTGTGTGTGTGTGTGTGCGCAACCCGCGGCAAATCGACCCATGACGTGACCGAGTTGAAACAAGAAGCCCCTTCCTTTGGATTCGGTTTCCCCCGGCGGGGGGGTGTGGTCCTGGGGGGCGGTCCCCGTGGGTGGTCTCGGGGATGGTCTCAGGTGGTGTGCCGGGGGGGAGTGGGGGAGGAGGGGGGGAAGAGGAGTCCGTCCGCGCGCGAAACCTGGCTGGGGGCCAGCGCAATCGATCAACACACTGCGGCAGCCACGTGAGGACGACAGTTGCCAGGAGGGGGGGGGCGGGGGGCGGGTGCGCCGCCGCGCCCCTGTCTCTCTGGAGCGACTCGGGCGGTCTTGGGGCCAACTCGGCCATCTCTGGGGCTCCCTCTGGCCCGCTCGGGCACTCCTGGGGCCAACCTCTCGGCCCGCTTCGTCGCTCTCGGGGATCTCTCGAGCCGTCTTGGAGACCCTTGGGGCCTGCCCAAGAAAGGCCCCCCAAAGCGGTGCGTTTTTTATTAGCATTCTCGCCGCATCGGTCGCGAGAGCGTCCAAGACGCAAGACGGCCCACGAAACCCCCGACACCAGACAAGCATGGCCCCCGCAACAGGGGTCAAACCTCGCGCAGCCGCCGCACCGCTGGAAGCCAGCCCATCCAACATGATCCTAAGACCCCCGAGGCTCCCACGAGAGGCCCAAGAGGCCCAGAGACACGCCCAGTTGAGCCACATAGGGCTCCCAGGATCCCCCCAAGAAGCCCGCCAAGAGCGCCCCAAATGTTCCTAAGGGCTCTGAGGCACGACCCGAGCGCAGAGGCAGAGTGGGCAGAAGAACGCTAGATGTTCGCCCTCGCGTGAAAGCCACCACTGCCCTTTGCCTCCGTCCCTCACCCGCCTCTTGCGCTTAAGCTGATCTTTTCTCCAGGTCGGCGTAACCGGCCGTCAGGCCTTTGCGAGAATGCGAGGGCGGGCGACTTCGGATGTGGCGCCAGCAGCAAGCAAAACGAACACCACGATAGTGCGATCTTGCTCGGGGAAAATGTGTCGACGAACACTGAGTGCGCAAACGGTCTCGACCTGGGTTGCAACGAGACAGCAACACTATAGAAACACAGTGTTCACGCAATCGCGACCGGAGGCTCCGACAATCACGCCTTCATCGAGCATGTAATAATTCTTCGCTGCGAAACAGGGGGCAATCACTGCAGCGCCGATAAGCAGCTGAATGACTCTTGAGCACGGCTGGGGCGCATGCACGAAGCCGGCTTGCAGACTCAGGACTTCGGTTGGCCGAGAAGGTAACGGTCCAGTCTACTGCCATGTTGATTACTGCGGTGATGCACGGCATCTTCGGGACAGACGCGGAGCGGCATGCCCCTTCAGGACTCAGGGCTGTGACGTTACAACGAGCCCCAATCATGTCCGCATGCGGAATGTTCACTCCAAAATCTGATATCAAGCCGTATCTAATTCTTCTGTCGGCGAGCGAACGTGATTTCAACCTCTTTTGACTCACTGTGGTGACCAGGCGATCGCCACCTGCTCTCTGTGCTCGCCACGAATATATCCACCCAGAGATTGAAGAGCGCGATGATTTTCACAATTCCCTCGTTTTGTTCCTTCCGATCGGTGCCGGGTGCGTTGCCCTTCATATGCTGTGGGATTGAGCCTCTTTCATGGTGGTCATGACCGACGGACTGTTGAGCGTTTTTGCCCATCTTGCTTTACATGTTCGGGCGCTGCGTCCAACGATAGGTACAGAGCTACTGCGGTCCCAAACCTCGAGGTGGAAGAGGGTGAACACCCCTAATACTTACGACCATTGATGGCTGCCGTTGCTTCCGACTGCACGTCCGCCTGGATGTCTCTTTCGCTGCTGTCCGCATCGGGGTCGCGCTGTGTACACCAAATTCAGATCGGGCTCTGCGGCATCGTTGAACGCAACGCGGCTGCCCAAAACGTTGCAGTTCTTCTCATTCTCCTCAGTATCACCCTGCTGCTGCTGCTCCTCATCCATCTCACCATCCATCTCCTTTTTCAACTCCTCATCTTGCTCTTCCGACTCCTCGCCCTGCCTGGCTCATCATCGGACATCTGCGTATACTACACCCTTGGGGTCGGCGAAATGTTGACAACCACGATGGTGCCCATCTTTTATATATGTATGTTTATTCTTAAATATTTAAATATCTATATACAACAGACGTTCGCCAGCCCCCTAAGATCATGCATCTCACTTGCTCTGTTGTCTGGCGTCTTCTGTTGCCTTCTCTTCCCTTCCCTTCCATTCCCTTCCTTTATCATCTCTTCTCTTCTCTTCTCTTCTCTCCTCCTCTTCTCTTCTCTTCGCTTCTCTTCTCTTGTCTTCTCTTCTCGTCTCTTCTCTTCTCGTCTCTTGTCTCCTTTTGTCTTCTCTTCTCTTTTCGTATCGTCTCGTCTCCTCTCCTCTTCTCTCCTCTTCTTTGCGTTTCTCTTATCTTATCTTCTCTTCTCGTCTCTTCTCTTATTATTTCTTCTCTTCTCTTCTCTTCTCTTCTCTTCTCTTCTCTTCTCTTCTCTTCTCTTCTCTTCTCTTCTCTACTCTCTCTCTCTCAAAATCAATCCCTTCTCTCCTTATCTTCCTCCTTCTCCTCTTTCTCTCCTTCTCCTCCTCCTCCTCTCGCCTCCTCTGAATTGTTCTTCCCTTTCGTTCCCGCGGCGCCCGCCCCCCGCCCCAGGACGAGACTGCGGAAACACCAGAAAGAGCAATTGGGCAACGCCTGGCCGACACAGGACAACTGTGAAAAAAATCAGTCTACGAGGGCGGGAAGAGGAAACAAAGGAACCATTGCATCCCATCCCACAGATTACAAAGAACTCCTGGTCGTGGCGGCTCCCCGAAGGGATTCCTTGTTCTGCGGATTCCATTCGAGAAGCACCACTTGTGCGACGTCCTTCCCTATCTCGCTCATGTCCTCTAGTGCACTTGAAACAATAAAATCGCCAGCTTCCCAACTGATGGGAAGGGGACCCCTCGATGCTACAGCGTCGCACCGAGGCCGGCACAACCAAGGCAAGTCGGCGAGAACGTGTGGAGGAGGAAGACGAGACGACGACGACGAGGACGACAAGCGGACCGGCCACGAGGCGCCAGGAAAGGCGAGAAAGACGAGGGATGACATAAGGATTACATAAGGATACCTTCTGTGGCGGATGACAAAACAATTCCTTTTGTGGGTTTCCCCTCCTCCTCCTCCTGCTCCTCCTCTTCCTCCTCTCCTCCTCCTCCTCCTCCTCCTCCTCCTCCTCCTCCTCCTCCTCCTCAGGTATGTTTTCACATGTCTCCTCCTCCCTGGGAGGCTGAAGGTCTTTCGTATTTCTTCTTGTGCAAGGCATTTTGTCTCTCCACATGATTGTTTTTTCCATGTTTCTCTCCCCCTTCGTTCCCGCGGCGCCCGCCCCCGCCCCAGGACGAGACCACGGAAGCACCAGAACAACTAGATCTCTCTCTACATATGTACATGTATGTATATATGTATATCTATATGCACATACACATTTACATGCATTCAGGGATATATGAATATTTGTATGCATGTGTATATATAAAGGAAAGGAAAGCATAGCCTGCAACGGGCAACGTATCAAAACAACTCATCCTCCATGGGCGGGAATATGAAACAATGGGGAAGCATTGCATCTTCTCCTCCAGATTGCAGAGGACTCCTGGTCGTCACGGCTCCAACAAGGAATTCCTTCTGTGGCGGGTTACAGAAGGATTCCTAGTGTGACGGCTTACAAACGGATTCTTTTTGTGGCGGCTTGCAGATGTAATTCCTTTTTTTATGAAGGATTACGTAAGGAATCCTTTTGTGGCGGGTTCCAAAGAGGATTCATTGTGTGGCGGCTTACAAGAGGATTCCTTTTGGGGCGGCTTGCAAAAAGGATTCCTTTGTAGGGGATTGCCAAAATGTTTCCTTGTGTGGCGGCTTTGAAAAGGCTTCTTTTTGAGACGGATTGCAAAAGGATTCCTTTTGTGGCAGATGGCAAAACAGGTCTCTTCTGGCAGGCCTCCATAGAATTTCTTTTGCGGCGGAATACGCATTGATTCCTGTAGTACGGGAGCACAGCCAATGACTGAGGAGTCCGTTCGCCGTCCGCCGTCCTCCCTCTTGATCCTCCTCCTCCTCCTCCTCCTCAATTTCATCCTCATCCTCATCCTCATCCTCATCATCGTCATCCTCCTCCTCCTCCTCATCATCATTATCATCATCCGCATCCTCCCCCCTCACCGCCATCCACCTCCCCCTCCTCCTCCTCCTCCTCCTCCTCCTCGCATACCCTCCTCCCTTCTCCTGCCCGTCTGAGGAGGAGGAGGAGGGCGAGGATTGAGGAGACGTGAAAGGTGGAGGGGCGGGGGAAAAGGGGGGGTGAGTGAGAACAGAGGGGACGGTGGAGCAGGATGGTGAAGATGAGGAGGAGGAGGAGGAGGAGGAGGAGGAGGGCGATCCTCCTCCTCCTCCTCCTCATCATCATCATCTTCATTCTCCTCATTCTCCTTCTCCTGCTGCTCCTCATGCTAGTCCTCGCTGATCATACTGCGACCCCTCCCGTTCCTGCTCCTGCTGAGGCTGCTGCTGCTGCTGCTGCTGCTGCTGTTCGTCGCCCTCATCCTCCGCCTCCTCCTCCTCCTCCTCCTTCTCCAATCTTTTTCCTTATAAGCAGCTCCTCCCTGTCGCCCTCCGAGGCCGGTCGACAAGGGCGGGCCAGGCGTTTCGCCTGAGACTTCCTCACCTTTTATGACCCTGAAGCTTAAACATTGGCAACAGTTTCGCAGATGGAGGGCGGGTGGTATTCAGAATGTCACTCGCTTTCGCGCTGTGCACGTTCGTTTCAACATGTGCAAGAGTTTCGCGGATGGAGGGCGGGCCGTTTCCAAAATGTAGCTCTCACCTTAGCGCCGCGCACATTCGTTGAACACATTTGCAATAATTTCACGGATGGAGGGCGGTCGGTTTCAAAATGTGGCTCTCGCCTTACCGCCGCGCGCCTTCATTCAAAACGTATGCAAAAGCCTCACGGACGGAGGGCGGGTGGTATTCAAAATGTGGCTCTCGCTTTGTCGCCGCGCACATTCGTCCTCAAAGTTTCCATGAGTTTCAATGATTGAGGGCGGGTGGTTTTCAAAATGTGGCTCTCGCCTTGGCACCGCGTTTTTTTTATGTTTTTTTTTTTTTTTTTTTTTTTGTTCTTACAAAAAATTAATGTGTTTTAAACAAATAATGAAAACCTTTTAAATACAACGTACAAGAGTCTCACACATTCCCATGGTCAGCGTGCAAGAACTGGTGTTTTGGAAAGACTCAGGATTCTCAGGGCGCAACCACTATTTTGATTCGCAGTGTTGAAATCCCAAGAATGGTGTTGTGGCACGGTTACGGATCGCCAAGACGCAACAATCATGTTGATTCGTGGCGCTGGAACCCCGAGAATGGTGTTTTGGCACGATCCAGGGTCGTCAAACGGCTGTCTTTCAACGATCCCTCAATGGAAATCAACCTGCTCGGGGCCTATGAAGAGGGAGCTTGGAGGAAGGGTTCCTTCCAACATCGTTGATGAGTCTTGGGTTTGCACTGGTCCTCCTCCTCCTCCTCCTCGCGCCCCCTCTTCCCCTGCCTCCCTCATCATCCTCACTCCTCGTCCTCATCATCTTCCTGCTCCCACTCCTCCTCCTCCTCCTCACCTTCCTTCCTCCTCCTCCTCCTCCTTCTCTTCGCTCCTCCTGTTCCTCATCGTCTCACTTTTCCTCCTCTTCCGAGGAGGGGGAAGAACGCGAACAGCAGGAGGAGTCAGAGCAAAGGAGGAGGAATGAAAATATGGAGGAGGAGGGGAAGGATGAGGATGAGGGAGGATGAGGATGGTGAGGAGAAGAAAGAGGGAGGAAGGCAGAGTCGATAAGGGAGTGAATTGAGGAGGAGGATAAGGAGAATGAGGAAGAGAGGGAGTAGGAGGAGGGCGAGGGAGGGAGGACGAGTGAAGCGGAGAAACAAATTACAATCATGAATAGGGAAAGTAAACGAGGAGCCGGATGCACGAGGAGGGGGATGAGGAGGGATAGGAGGAACACGAGGATGATGAGGAGGAGGAGTGAGGAGGTGTAACGAAGAGACATGATAATGTTGATGCTGCTGCTGATGATGATGATGACGATTATGGTCATGATGATGGAGCGGGGGAGGATGAGGAGGAGCAGGGGGAGGAAGGGAAGGTGGAACATGGACGGGGAGAAGGAATAGGATGAGGACCTGTCAGGAGGATGGTGATGAGGCGGATCAGAGGAAAACGAGAGGGAGCAGAATGAATGAGAAGGATGCTGTGCAGATGTAGTGAAGGTAGATGTGGTAAAGATGAGTGCGATGGGGGACACAGATGAGTACGATTCAAGATGAAATGTATGATTTTATGGGGGGCAACCATACATGCGTACGTAAGCACAGAAATGCACTCACATACATCTATATACATACACAGATGTTTATGCAGGGGCGACACACATTGCGACCACTTTCACATTCCATGCACAGACGCTTGCACATAAGGGCTGCATGTGCATTCCCACCTCACACAATGGATGTATGCACGCATGTATGCATGAATGATACTACAACGAAGCAGGCGGGGTAATGACGTACGCGTGTACACACATACATAAAACGCTGACACACATACAAACACATGCACTCATGTATGCATACACACAGCCATACATGCATACACACATACATACATACAACCATGCATACATACATACACGCAACCATGCACACATACCTGCGCACATACATACGTATACACACATACACACTTACAAACATACACATACACGCACATATCATACATACCTACATGCATACACTCTCACTTACGTACAACAATGCTTGCATACATACACACATACACGCATACATTGATATACACTCCCAGTACACTAGACGGGACAGGGCGGTCAAACCGTATTTACAATGTCGCTCACGTCCTCATCAAGACATGCAACGCGTCACGAGCGGAAGCGCACCCGTGATGCGTAAGCATGTAGACCGTCGTGTACAAAACAATGGGTCCTCCTCGTCGTCGTCGTCGTCCTCCTCCTACTCCTACGCAAGGTCCGAGAAAGGTCATCCCGCATCCGCCAGCCGCGCCGCCACAGCCGCCC
>CAUYUJ010014685.1:379139-384650 GCA_963575745.1 Prorocentrum cordatum
GCGAAAGTGACCCAGGACACCCGGGGCGGACTTCGCCTGGTCGATGTGAGTGGCCGCAGCCTCGATCGCGCGCCAATCGCATCGAACGATGGCCTCGCTGGCCGGCAAGGATCGGCGACCGAGCCTTCTGCCTCCGCTAAACCGTCGGTGCTGTTCGTGCGCCCTGGGGTCTGGTCGCCGTGGGCCTCCTCCGCCGTGGGCGCGCTCGTTGCGAGCGAGTGCGACGCTGGCTCTGGCGCTTTGTCGGCTCGCGACGAACTCCCCCGGCATGGCCCGGAGAGCCTGTCACTCCGTGGGCTGGGCGCTCCGCCGTGGGCGAGGCGACAAGGCTGTCCCGCGGCGTTCCGGCAGCGGGAGCGACGCTCGCTTCCGCGGCCCAAATGGTCTGGCGCGCGGAAGCCGCTGACCGCTGCCCGTGGCGCGTGCCGGCCAGATCATCCTCCTGCTCCTCCTTTGCCGCGGCCCCGCGGGTGCCTCATTGAAACGTATTGATGCCAATGGGCGGAAAACTCTTTCGTCATCGGCGCCCGAGAGCGTGCGAATCGCGTCGAGCCTCGCGCGGGGCTGTCCCTGCTGCCGATCCTGAGGCACGCCCGCTGCGCCCGTGGCTCGCAATATGATGGCGCTTTCGTTTGTTTGGGGTGTCGCACTCGTTGGAGGTTGTGTGTGTGTGTGTGTGTGTGTGTGTGTGTGTGTGTGTGTGTGTGTGTGTGTGTGTGTGTGTGTGTGTGTGTGTGTGGGCCTTTTTTGTCGCGATTCATAGACAACTGGCTGCGCTGCGATATTGATTTCCAGACGCGCCAAAAAATGCGCAAAGTATAGCTGGAGAGTGTCGACCAACAACTCATTCAGAAACTGCAGAAACAACTTCAACATTTGCACTGTGTACTGATAGTCGTGAGTATCCCTCGCGCCGGCTCTCTGATGTCGAGAACGGCGACGATCTGGCCACAACATGATATACACTTCGTGTTAGTGAAGTAGCGAAATGTTTTGTGCTGGCGATTCAACGGCCATCGCTCTATGCTTCTTCAGGTCGTCCACCTTGTGATTCGCAACGTATGTTGTATCCTTGCGCCAACTGTGCTGCGTCGACAACGCGCGGTCGCAGGAAAGCGCCGTGATGACAAACGGCGCAGCGTGAGCTCGGCAATTTTCGCCAAGCTCGTTCCGGGCGTTCCTGGGCGCGACGGGCAGCGGCGCAGAGGCAGCGCCGCAGCGTCAGCAGCGCAGCGTCAACGACGTAGTTTCAACAACGCAGCGTCAACGCCGCAGTGTCAGCGGCGCGCGGTCGCAGGATAACGCCGCGATGACCAGCGTGGCGACGTGAGCTTGGCGATTTTCACCCAACTCGTTCCGGGCATCTCTGGGCGCGGCGGGCAGCGGCGCAGCGTCGGCGACGCGGCGTCAGCAGCACAACGTCAACGGCGTAGGCGGTCACAGAAAAACGCCGCGATGACCAACGACGCAGCGTGAGTTCGGCGATTTTCAGCAATTCTGACAATTCATCCAAACGCCGAAATTATTTGCGTAGTTCCCCCCTCCCTCCCCCCAATCTCCATCCCCAAGAGATCGTCGGTGCGGGACTTCTGGCTGGCGCAGTCAGGGCCATCCTGACTACCTGGCGCTCGGCTCGAGCCCCCGCCTCCGACCTCCTCAGCTTCGCCTTCAGCACGAGGTGGAGACTGAGCAGGCTTGGCACCGCCATCGGGGCCTTTGCGCTTCTTTGACATTCTCTGCATGTGTGTTGCAAGGGGCCTCGAGACAGCCGCAAGAGGGTCCAAGATAGCTGAACATGGCTCAGGATAGCCTCCGACAGCCTCTAGCCGAACGTGGCTCGTGATAGCCTCCAAGAGGCCTCGCGAAAGCCTCCGATCGTGTCTGGATGGGCCGGTGGGGAATTTTTTGATCGCGAGCGCACCGGAAAACGCCGGGCGCCGTCAGAACGAAGCGTCGAACCAACGGCCTAAATTAGCGCACAGAAGACGGGCGGAAAGAAAAGAGAAAGACGGCGGGAGAACAAGCAGCGGGCGAACCTCACTGCCGCTCAGAAGAGCGCCAGCACCAGGACGAACACCTGGGCGTCGTGCAGCACCTCGAGGTAATTGAAGTCCTCGGCCCAGAAGAGGAGGATCATGACGCGCGGGCGCTCGACGGAAAATCCGGATCGCCGGTCACCAGATGGTGCGAAGAGTCGGTGAGAGGAAGCCAAACTTCAGCGAAGAGTCGGCGAGAGCCAGCGCCTGGAGACATGAGCAGGTCCCGGGGGAGGCAACGAGGGGGAGGACCGGGTGTCCGTCTACCCCCCCAGGCGGAAAGAGGCGGCAGACACAAGGCGAGCCGCGGGCCCAGGAGCCCCAGGGAATCCCCGAAATGGGGAGAGGCCGGCAGGCAGACCTCTGGCGCGGCCAGGGTGGCCACGACGAAGGGGAAAGGCCCGCAGACCTGCGTCCAGGGTCGGGGGGGTTTCCCAGCGACCTCATGCGCAAGGCTGGGGCGGCGGGGGAATGCGGTGGCAGGCCGTGGCAGGCCAGGTGTGGCCGCGAGATGCGGGACCTGGCAGCACGAAGCGAGGGGACTCGCCGAAGCGTCAAGAATTTCATCCAGAAGGCTGCTGGTCCATAGACCAGGCGCGATGTCGGTGCCGGATGCCACTAGACAGCTTCCACGGTCGCCGCAAGCTTGCGCTCCTTTTGGGGAGTCGGCGGGGTAGCGAAAGCCACTTGGATAACAGCAAGGAAGACGGGTGGTGGTGGGGAGAAGGGAGCAGGAGGGCGAGAAAGGAGCGCTCGCCAGGATATCGCGCGAGAGTCGCGTAATCGAGAAAGAAGCCAGGGCCCTCGTCTGTAGCTTCGCCTCGCCCGCATCCACGACACGAGCCGAACCGAAATCGATTCCCTGGAGGTCGTGGCACACCGGGGGTAATAATCGGGTGCTTAGTTCTAAGGAGTTCCCGATCACTCTCCCTGGACTGAGGACAGTTGGCGGAGGGGGCGGAGGAAGAGAAGTGGTGAGGAGGCCGAGGGGGGGGATTGGATGAGGAATGCATTTCTAGGTCAGAGGAGCGGGAAGGCGAATGCCCCAAGCATTGTGGGCCAACGATATGTGGCAACTGTGTGTGTGTGTGTGCTTGTGTGTGTGTGTGTGTGTGTGTGTGTGTGCTTGCCATCTCTGAATTGACAATCCTTCTTCCGCTCAGGCGACTCTCTGGTTGCCTCCTTCCTTTCCTTTCCTGATCCGCAATTCTTCCTCTTCTCCTCCTTTTCCCCTCCTTCCTGCTGATCCTCCTCCTTCTCGAACGTCTTGCTCTGGCTCTTGTGACGCCCTTGTTCGTTTCCACTTTCTCCTGCTCCTCCCCTTCCTCTTCCTCCTACCCTTGCCCCTACCGCTCCACTTCTCTCTCCCCCTCCCCGTCCCTCTCCTGCTCCTCCCTCTTCCTCCTCCTCGTCCTCCTCGTCCTCCTCTTCCTCGTCTTCCTCCTCGTCCTCGTCGTCGTCGTCTTCATCCGCAATCTTCTTCTTCTCCTCCTCTTCCTCCTCCTCCCCGTCACTCCTCCTCCTCCTCCTCCTCCTCTTCCTCGTTCTCCTCCTCCTCCTCCCCTCTCATTTCTCTTGGACGTCGGACGTCGCCGTTGCCAGGGGTGTGGGGGGCAAGGGGGATTCCTCTTCCTCCTTCTCGTCCTCCCCCTCATTCCTTTCGGACGTCGGACGTCGGACGTCGAACGTCGGACGTCGTCGTCGTCGTTGCCGGGGGGTTGGAGGGCGCCGGGGTTTTTCGACCCCCCGAATCATTTTCCTTCGGGGGTGGGCTTCGGGACCCCCCCCGAATATTTTGTTTTGGGGGGGATGGGGTGGTCCAGACTCCTCCTTTCTGTTTTTTGGCAGCAGACAACACCGTTCTGACAGTTTGCAACATTTCAATTTTTTCACGGATGGAGGGTGGGTGCTTTCCAAAATGTGGCTTTCACCCCAGCGCCGCGCAGATTCGTCTTACATGTTTGGGGCCGTTTTGAAAATGTGGCTGTCGCCTCAGCACCGCGGACATTCGGCTTACAAGTTGTTTAAACAGTTTAAGGATTGAGGGCGGTTCTTCCTAAACATGTGGATCTCGCCTTCGCGCTGCGCACTTTCGCCTTGACAGTTGCAGCAGTTTCGCATATTCACATGGCCGAGGTCCCAGGCATGGTGTTCTGACACGATCTAGTATTGTCAGGACGCAACCGTCACGTTGATTCGCGGTGGTGAAGTCCCCGGAATGGTGTTCTGGCACGATTGGGGATTCTCTGGCGGTTGTCTTCACATGGGCCAATCCATAACTCCTCCCTGTCGCACACCGCGACGGGTCGCTAGGGCGGGCGAGGCGTTTCGCCTGAGATTTCCTCGCCACTTATGCTCCTGAAGCTGATCGGTTCCAGCAGCTTCACGGATGGAGGGTGGGCAATTTTCAAACTGTGGTTCTCGCTTGAGTGCCACGTACATTCGTCTCAAACATTGGAAAATATTCCACGGATGGAGGGCGAACACTTTTTGAAAAGTGGCTCTCGCCTTAGCGCCCCGCGCATCCGTTTCAAACGTTGCAGAAGCTTCACGGGTGGAGGGCGACTCCTTCTCAAAATGTGGCGTCCGCCTCAGCGCCGCGCGCATTCGTTTTAACAGTCAACAGCAAATTCGAAGCTACTTTTGGTTGGCATTCCAGAGATGGTGGGTTGGCACGGTTTGGGGTTGTCAGGGCGCGACGATCACGTTGCTTCGGGGTGTTGTCGTCCTGGAAATGGTCTTCTGACAAGATTCAAGGTCGCCAATTTGTATCAGTAGCGTTGCTTCGTGGGGTTGAAGTCCCAGGAATGGTGCTTTGGTGCGGTTGAAGATTTTCAGACGGTTGTGTTCCAACGGGCCTCTTCCCGCAGTGAAGAGAAATACTTATATGACCCTGTGATGAGGGAGCTTGGTGGGAGTGTTTATTGCAACATAGTTGCTGGGTCTTGGGTTTGCACTGGTCCTCCTCCTCCTCGCGCCCCTCTTCCCCTGCGTCCCTCATCATTTCACTCCTCGTGCTCATCACCTTCCTGTTCACTCCCCCCTCCTTCTCCTCCTCCTCCTCCTCCTCCTCCTCCTCGTCCTGGACACAGCCTGGGGCGCTAGAGCGTCTATAGCACCGCAGCCTTCAGACGACGACGTGGCTAGGGGCGCACCTTGCAACCACCATTAGCCACAACCCGTGGACAGCAGACCGAGGGGCCTCCTCCTCCTCCTCCTCCTGCTCCTCCCCCCCCTCCCGAGGAGAGCCAGGGCTAAGAGCCCAGCGCGGGAGGCGGTGCCGCTCTCGTCAGGAACTCCGCCACGTTGACGTTGGCCCCCCGGGAGCAGGCCACGGCAACACCGCGCAGCAGCAACACGATGGTGGACGCCGTGACGTGCTCTGCTCCTGGCTCGCGGAGCAGGGGCAACGACAGGCTCTCGTCTTCCGGACGTTGCCCCGACTCCCGCCTCCTCCTCCTCCTCCTCCTCCTCC
>CAUYUJ010014686.1:0-7500 GCA_963575745.1 Prorocentrum cordatum
CTCCCTTCCCTCCAAGGCGCAGCACCTGGCTCCCCGCCGCCGCGGCGGCCTCCCTGGCGCCATGGAGCCGCGACCCAAGCAAAACCGGGCACCGGCGGCCAGGAGCTCAAGGCCTTGGCCAAGATGGCCACGGGGGTGTCACAGGAGGGAGAAGAGGAGGAGGAGGAGGAGGAGGAGGAGGAGGAGGAGGCGAAGGAGGAGGAGGAGGAGGAGAAGGAGAAGGAGGAGTGAGAGGAGGAGGAGGAGGAGGAGGAGAAGGAGGAGGAGGAGGAGGAGGAGGAGGAGGCGCTTCTCTTTGCCGCACTATAACTGCACCTGCCCGCGGCATAACTCAATTTGCTCACTCCGCCTAAGTCGCCGGCGCTTTCGCGTGCTCACTAGAGGACCGCAACAAGCATGGCCTTAATGTCCGCCGAACGTCAAAAAAGTAGAGGAGGACTTGAGGTCATATGGCTTTGGGGCGCCTTAACCCCGTTGGTGGAACCAGTTTCCCAGAGTCAGCATTCCGCAGGTAACGGTGGCCCGCTGATGCATATGGCCCGGGGGCCATCTGGATCCAGGCCGCACGTGGTGGGTCAACGAATCAAGAGATCCTGGGTGCCATGGCCAAGGCACTCCAGCTCCAGCGTGGAAATGTAATCAAATTGTTACGAGGAGGAGGAGGTGGTGGAGGAGGCGGCGGAAGATGAGGAGCAGGACGAGGAGGAGGAGGGAGGGCGAAGAGGAGGACGAGGAGGAGGGGGAGACGGAGGAGAAGACGAAGGAGGAGGTTGAAGGCACTACCCTCGGAGCCGTTCTGCGAGCTGCCGCCGCTGGGGAGGCGAGAAGGAGCGAACGAGCGATCCCAGGGCGACGGGGGAGGCGAGGAACGAGCGAACGAGCGACAAGTCGTCGTAGGTGGCGATATCCGACCTCTACCTCCATGCATGCATGGATGTACGTAGGTATAAATGTGTATATGAATATATGGACGGATGTCTGTATACACGTGCGTAGAATCGTATGTATGAATGTATGCATGCATGCAGGCAGGCAGGCATGTATGTATGCATGTATGTATGTATGTATAGAAGTATATACGTACGTGCGTCGTATGTCCACATGTGTGCCTGTCTGTATGTCTGTATGGTTGTATGGATATGTATGTATGCTTGCATGTAGATGTGTCTGAATGTATGTTTGTATGTGTATGTTCCCCAATCAGAGCTTGCCTTTGTAGGGGTCCTAGCGACTTCATATGGTTAGGTTAGGTTTGCCGGCGATTTTCGCCGCACGCCCGGGTGCCCGGGGGTGTCCGGGTGCCCCGGTGCCCGGGTGCCCAGGGGCTGCCCGGGGGTGCCCGGGTGCCCAGGTGCCCGGTTGCCCAGGTGCCCGGGCGTGCCCCGGGGTGCCCGTGGGTGCCCTATAGCTCTATAGCCCTATAGCCCTATAGCCCATTAGCCCAATAGCCCTATAGCCCTACAACTCTACAGCCCAATAGCTCTATAGCCCTATAGCTCAATAGCCCTATAGCCCCCGAACCCTATAGCCCTGATTGGGCTTTTTTTCCTGAATCATATATATATATGTATATATGTGTGTATGTATGAATGTATGTATATGTGTACCTATGTATATGTGCATGTATGTCTGCATGTGTGTATGTTTGCATGCATGCATGTTTGTATGCAATATGTACGTGTGCATGCATGCATGTGTGTATGTATGTGTATATTGTGTAGGTATGTGTGTATGTATACTGTAGGTGGGTAGGTAGGTATGCATGTGTGTGCATGCATGCCTGTATGTGTGTAGGCATGCATGTATGTATGATTGAATGTCGGCAGTGATGCGTGTTTGTACGTATATATACACCTACAGACTTACACATATGTGTATATGTATGTGTGTATGTATGTTTCATGTGTGGGTGTATGGATGTATGCATGTATGTCGGTAGGTACGTAGGTAGACAGGTAGATGTGTTTACATGCATGCATGCATGCATGGATGATTGCATGTATGCAGGTGTGTATGCAAACGTGCGTATGTATGTATGTGTGTACGGTAATACGCATGTGTATGTGTATGTAAGTATATATGTATGTATGCATGGATGGATGGATGGATGTACGGATGTATGTATGCATGTGTGCATGCATGTATGTATGTATGTATGTATGTATGGATGCGTGTACGTATGTACGTATGTACGTATGTACGAATGTACGTATGCACGTATGTACGTATGTATGGATGTATGGATGTATGGATGTATGGATGTATGGATGTATGTATGTATGTATGTATGCATGCATGCATGCATGCATGCATTCACGTACGTATGTATGTATGTATGTATGTAGGTAGGTAGGTAGGTAGGTAGGTATGTATGTATGTGTTCGTGTATGTATGTGTGTACGTATGTATGTATGGATGGATGGATGGATGGATGGATGTATGGATGTATGGATGTGTGTGTATTTGTATGTATGTATAGACCTACGTATGTATGCATGCACGCATGTATGCATGTATGTATGCATGCATGCATGCATGCACGTACCCAACCATCGATGCTCCTGAATCGATGGGTGGCGGGGTAGGGTTCGGATTCCTCCACGTGTTCAAAGAATCACGAACCTTAACCACCACCACCCCTCGAGTTGCCTGAATCGATGATCGGCGAGGGCAGGGTGGGTTCGGATCTCGCCGCCGAAGAGGCCTCCCAAATGGGGTCCGCGCAGAGGGTCTCGGACGAGCCCGACGATGCATCAGCGATGCATCGCCGACGCATCGGCGACGCCAGCGCGGAGCAAATGAGGCTCCGCATCGAGCCGCATCGGCGATGCATCGGCGGTGCGGCGCTACAGTCGGGGTGCTGACATGAGGAACGCCAAATCAGGAACGAAGCCCCTTTTGTGACCCAAAAGCGCCTGCGTCGACGAGGAGGGCTAGATGAACAGCCATGGAGGGACCTGAGGAACACCGAGCCCCGTCCAAAGCCAAACTGCCCCTGACTTCAGCGTCTTGGCTGTGTCCGCCAACCCCATCCACTCGGACCCCATCCTGTGGAGGGCCACGGGGGCGTGCGGCGGCTCTCGCTGCGTCGGCCCCAGGGCCGCAGAACGAGGGAGGAGGGACGGCAACGCTGGCCCCAGGGCTTTGTTTCGACCTGCTTCGGGCCCCGGGGCCACCACCAATCGGTGCGTCTTGAACAGAAGCCTCTGAAGAATGAGGCCCAGAGCTCCGGTGGTGGTTGTGCGCGATGTGGCATGTTTTCGCAGCGTCGGATCTCAGGAGTGGGCGCAAAGCCAGCTCCGAAGCGCCGACAAGGGTGAGACGAAGAGAGAGGCAACTCGTGGGAGGTCTTCGTGGGAAGATTGAACCTGATCGCGCAGGATTCGGTGGGATTACGCGGGACCATGCCGGACTAGGCCGGTTGTCGACCACGGATCTCAGCGCCGATGCTGAACATAACCTAACAGGAGTTGCATCGGAAGGAGGAGAAGGGAAGACGAAGGGGGGTCTTCGAAGTTCGATGCCCGAGGTTTGGGGGGCCCTTTTCTGGCCCTCCAGGGGGCTCCTCGTCGCCACGGCTGGGTTCCCACGGATACTCTGGCCGGGGCGCACCCCTCGAATGGTCCGGAGGGAACGCACGCACCGCTGGTGAGGGCCGAGACGGCGCCGAAGCGCCGACGACGACGACGACGACGACGACGAAGACGACGATGACGACGAAGACGACGACGACGCCGATGACGACGAAGAAGACGATGACGAAGACGAAGACGACGACTAGGACGAAATCGAGGGGCGCCGAGGACAGCAGCGGCACCAGCGGCGAGTCGGATCCGACAAGCGGTCACGCAGCAGGCGGGACGCATGCGTTGCAAATGGGAACGCACGGGAGAAATGCGCCGATCCTGCGAGGCGGGGATTTATTTATATCCCACCGCCTGGGAAGCGACGTCCTGGTGACCAGGCGGGCCGTGGATATGGATAGATTTTGCCCCCCGGGGGGCCGAATATATCCATATCCACCGCCTGCCGAGGTCCCCGAAAATTGATCCTCCGGGCCTAGTCATTCAGTGGTCATGTATAAATTCCCGCCTCGGAGATCCCAGCCTCAGCGCAAATGTGTTACTATTGTGTTGTTGTTGAATCGGAAGTCACTGGGTAATGCGCCGATCGATCCCAGCCGCCGCCCCGCCGAATTCTTCAATCTTCGATTTGATCGTTCATAGGAGTTCACCGGAAATCCGCTGGCGCCAGCTTCCCGCATAATTCATGGATCTGATTTTTTCGTCACACGGAATTCAATACGAGATGTGCCGATCATACCATCCCGCTGGAGGGTTGCATATCGCATTTCTGTTCACCAGGAATTCCATGCGAAAGGCACCAGTCCCAACATCCCGCTAAACCCTGGAGTGATCGATATATTTCGCAATGTAAATTATGCGCATGTCGGCAACTACTTGATCTTCAGCCCCATCACGAATAATGGACTCACTGTTTCTTAATGGATTAATGGAAAACGCGCGGACCCCAGCCTCCACAAGAGTTCTTGATATTCCACGCGTTTGCAATCGGAATTCAATAAGACATGCGCCGATCCCAGCCCCCCACGAAATTCGATCATATTCCGTTTGCTGGTCGATGAGGGGTTCCAAACGACACTCGCTGATACCAGCCTCCTGCTCCTCCTCCTCCTCCTCCTTCTCCTCCTTCCCCTCCTCCTCCTCACCTCCTCCTCTTCCTCTTCCTCCTCTTTTCTCCCTCTCTTCATGTACCCTCCCGTGACTCGCATGCTCCCTCATCATGAGTACGTTCAAACATTATTTTTCACAGCCGGACGCACACTCCTGTAAGACAGGCGCCTCACAAGGTTCTGGCATTGCTGAGGGGGCTCCAGAGGCGGAGGAGGAAGAAGAGGAAGACGACCATGATGAGCCAACTTCTCTCCTCTCCATCGCAAACGTCTGTACCAGCCTCTCCTATCATTCTGACTCCTCATTCGTCCCTCTCCATCCGCTCCCGTTCCTCCGAATCGCGTCCTCCAAGCTCGCTAGCCCAAGGTTCAACAACCATTGTTTGCCTACCTAGGATCTGCCTAGAAGGGTTCTTACTCGGTATGCTTAAAGGGCCGGGCAGTGCAACTCGCCCCGGGCGGTTCCCCCAGTATCCGCCCCGCGGTTCCCCCAGTTACGTCTCCTTAGCTTGGCGTTGCTTATCTCATCTTAGCTTAGCTTAGCTTAGCTTCATCTTAGCTTCGCTTAGCTGTAGCTAAGCTAAGCTTAGCTTAGCTTAGTATAGCTTAGCTGAGTTCCGCATATCATAGCATAGCCCAGCATAGAATGGCATAGCGCAGCATAGCACAGCATAGCATAGCATAGCATAGCTTAACACAGCGCAGCATAGCACAGCATAGCATAGCGTAGCGCAGCATAGCATAGCATACCATAGCCTGGCATAACATAGCGCAGCCTAGCGTAGCATAGCATAGCGCAGCATAGCGCAGCATAGCATAGCATAGCGTAGTGCAGCATAGCATAGCATAGCATAGCAGCAAAGCAAAGGCAAAGCAACAGCAAAATGCTCCAACTCCTAGGTAGGGTCGCACTGGGATAACTGCTTAAAAAGAGAAAAGCCCCCAAACATCCAATCAATCCTTGAGAGGATCCCCAAAAAACAAAGACCGTCATGTTCAAACTTAGTCGGCCTCGGGGCGTCGGCCTGGGAATTGAAGGCACTTGGAAAACCATTGAAAAATTCCATACATATCTCTATATATGTGTGTATACATGAACACACATATATATATACATATACATATAAATGTACATACACACAACACACATAGCCAAAACGTGTGCCTGTCGCGACAGAAGCAACACAAGTATCCTGGCGAAGGACCCAACCACTTGCAATTGTGAGTACCTTCGTTGCGAATCTCGCCTTCAGTAGATCTCCTCATGGGACCTTGGGTGGGGCTGCCTGTGGGGCCAGGAAACGTGGAAACATGTTAGGGAGTGGGCGGGGGGGGCACATGCGAACGGTGGCACTGGGACATTGGGCGGAGCTCCCTGTAGGCGAGGGACAACACGCAAACGTCGCCACGGGAGCCTTCGGAGCTCCCCGCGGGGGGGGGCACTAAACGTTTGAATGGCGGGGATGCATGCGGAGGGTGCAGCTTAAGCATGCGGTGGAGCTCCTTGTGGGGCCACGAAACGTGCGAGGAGTGCACCAAAAGCGATGGCGGGAACGCATGCGGACGGCACCACGTGGGCCCTTGGGTAGAGCTCCCCAGGGGGCCACGAAACGTGTGAGGGGTGTTCCGGACTAGATTGCGGAGATGCATGCAAGCGGCGCATTTGGCGCGTTGGGTGGAGCTGCGTGTGGGGCAACGAAGCGTGCGAAGGGCGTACTGACATGAGTGGCGGGAGCGCATGCGGGCGGCACCATGTGGACCTTGAGTTGAGCTCCTCATTGGGCCACGAAGCGTGCGAGGGGTGTACCGACATGAGTGGCGGGGGCGCATGCGGGCGGCACCATGTGGACCTTGAGTTGAGCTCCATATTGGGCCACGAAGCGTGTGAGGGGTGTGCCAACATGAGTGGCGGGGGCGCATGCGAACGGCACCACTCTGGCATTCGGTGGCGCCCCATATGGGGCCACGAAACGTGCGAGGGGTGTGCCGAAATGGGTGGCGGGGGGCGCATGTGGACGGAACCATTTGGGCCTTGGGTAGGGCGCCGTATGGGGCAACGAAGCGTTCGATGGGTGTGCCGAAATAGGTGGCGGGGGCGCATGCGGACGGCACCACTTGCGGACTGGGGTGGGGCTCCCTATGGGGCCACGAAGGGGGGTGCGCCAAAATTTTAGCAGGGACGCAGGCGGGCGGCATCATTTGGACCTTCAGTGGAGCCCCCTTTATGGAGCCACGAAAAATTAAGGAGTGTTCCGAAGTTGGTGGCGGGGACGCATGCGGGCGGCAACATTTGGGCCTTCGGTGGAGCCCCGTGCCGAAATGTGTGGCGGGGACGCACGCGGGCGGCATCATTAGGGCCTTGGGTGGAGCCCCCTTCTGGGGCCACGAAACGTGCGAGCGGTGTACCAAAATAGGTGGCGGGGACGCATGCTGGTGGCACCATGTGGGCATTGGGTGGGGCTCCCTGCGGGGCCACGAAACGTATGAGGGGTGTGCCAACATGGATGGCGGGTACGCGTGCGGGCGGAACCAGTTGGGCGTTGGATGGAGCCCCCTTATGAGGCCACGAAACTTGTAAGGGGTGTGCCGACATGGATGGCGGGAGCGCATTCGGGCGGCACCATTTGGGCCTTGAGTGGAACCCCCTATTGTGCCACGACGCGTGCGAGGGGTGTGCCGAAACAGGTGGCGGGCGGGAACACATACAGGGGGTACCATGTGGGCATTCGGTGGAGCTCCCTATTGGGCCACGAAGCGTGTGAGGAGTATGCCGAACTAGTTGGCGGGGACGCATGCGGGCGGCACTA
>CAUYUJ010014686.1:15000-38007 GCA_963575745.1 Prorocentrum cordatum
ACTGGACACGTGGAGGGCTGTGGCAGGGAAGGGAGGAGAGAGGGGGAGGAGGAGGGAGTGAGTGATACGGGGCGCTGTCTCTCCAAAATGATGACTCAGCACCACAGAACGATCGAGAACAACTGGGCTTGTGGACCGCGACGCCGCAGGTTGCGTGAGGGGCGCGTCCGATGTTCAAAACTCGGAGGAGATCCCACGCGGAACGGTCATTCAAAGATAGGCGGCGACATCAAGAGTCGCCTCTGAGCTCTGCTCCCTCAAAGAGGTGTCTATGAGTCTATGATGACAACGATAATTACACTCTCTGTCCCTCCTCATCCGCCTGATTCCTCAATTTATGTCCTCCGATGTACGACCCTCCTGTTCATCCTCCCCCCCTGCCACTTCCTCCTGCTCCTGCTCCTCTTCCTCCTCATCATCGTCCTCCTCCTACCTTTACGTATTCTCCCTCCCTCCTCATCCTTGTCACTATTCCTCCAACTTTCGGATCCCTCTGTTGCTCCTGCTCCTCCTTATCCTTATCCCCTTCCTCCGTCTCCTCCTTCTCCTCTTCCTCCTCCTCCTCCTCCTCCTCCTCCTCCTCCTCCTCCTCCTCCTCCTCCTCCTCCTCCTCCGTCTCCTCCTTTTCCTCCTCCTCCTCCTCCTTCCCTCTCCCTTTTCTTCCCAATCCCTCTACTCCTCCCCCTCATCCCCCTCCTCCTCCCTCTTCTCCCTTGCCCTCTCCGACGTGCTCCTCCTCCCCATACCTCTCTCCCCCCCTCCCTCCCCCAGGAGGAGCGCGCCCTCCAGGCCGTCCCCCGAAGCCGCCCAAGGTAAAGCCTAAGCCGCCGGCGTGCAGCCGCCGCCGCCGCCGCTTGCGGGGCTGACCAGGCCGAAGGCGCCGCCCTCGGAACCGCTCCATGAGCTGCCGCGGGTCGGTGGGGCAAGGAGGGGGGCAAGGAGGAGGAGGAGAAGGAGGAGGAGAGGAGGAGGAGACAGTACCCCGGGGCAGGGTCAAGGAGAAGAAGAGGAGGAAGAGGAGGAGGAGGAAGAAGAGGAGGGGCAGCTGGAGGAGAAGGGGTAGGAGGAGGAGAAGGAGGAGAGGGAGGAGGAGGAGGAGGAGGAGGAGGAGGAGGAGACGAGAGGAGGAGGAGGAGGAGGAGGAGGAGAAGGAAGAGGAGGGGGAAGAGGATGAGGAGGAGGGGGGAGAAGACATGTGGAGGGAGGAGGATGAGGAGGAGTTGGGAGGGGGAGGCATGAGGAGGAGGCGAGGAGAAGGGGGGAAGGCAGGAGAAGGAGGAGGAAGAGAAGGAGGGCAGGGCGGAAGAAAGAGGTCGACGAGCAGGAGAATGAGGAAGAGGAGGCAGAGGACGACGCCGCTGTCGTGCAGCAGAGGACTGCAGCACGGGCCATGGCCTATGGGCCCTGCTGGGCATACAAATTTAGCCGAGAGGCTTCCCCGACTCGGGGTGTTTGCCAGACTTAATGATTTTGATGTTATATCGCTGCCTATATCTGGCCTCGGGGTTCCTGGAAGGCCCTTTACAGTCCTCGTCCAGGTTACAATTAGCCGCCTGAAAAGACGTCTGATAGGAGCCACACAGGGTGCACACCATGGCACCTTTGGACACCAACACATGGTGCCCACGGAGCTCGACGATCTGATCAGACGGCGGCACAGAAGATTCGCTCTGAGCGAAACCCCCATTCGCCAAGCCAGACGTGCCACCTACCTCGTCGGCCCACTGTAGGGCCGCCTCTACTGCCTGGGTCCCAACACTAGAAGCCTGCATCAAAACCGTGTTCCCGGACACCAACAAACACTGCTGAGGGGTTGGGGCACAAGGGGAGCTTCGCAGTTCAGCCAAGCTGGCAGGGGTCCTAGCTATACTCAGGCATCGTTTACATTGCATCACACGGCATTCATGTTAAACACGGCTGGCCATGTCGTGGGCCGCGAGGCTCAACTTAGGGGGTCCCTGGGAGGAGGGTCTGTACGAGCGGGCGGGCCTATACTTTTCGCCATCACGAGTTGCAATCTTCGCCGTCACCCACCCGAATAACCTGGCCAGGAGCTTGGCGTGCGACAGCAACGCCTCATGGTTCTGGACAAAACATTCAGGTAGCACATGTTCCAACGCCCTCCATTTCGCGAACCAGTCAGCCCATCCGCTGCCAAGATAGAACTCGAAGGGGTGCCTAGAGTCGAGAGCCTTTACCAATGACGCCAATGACATGTGCGCTGGAATCCAATAAAGATCGGGCGGTGGTCGATATCCAACTTCAGCGAAGAATCCACGCTACATATCTACATAGGTGGCTTGTCCGTCTGCCTGGTCTTGGTGCCAGGCAACACCTTCATCATGCATCGAGAGTAAACCTGTAAGCACAAGAGACACCTTGGAGAGCAGCCTGAGCGCCTGCAGCAGTGCCATGCGTTCCGCACGGCCTACTGTTTGAATGGGACCTGACAGTGCTCCCCAGGTTCCTCGAACTGGCATCCAGTTGTCTCCTAACTGGCAGAATCCCCATCCACATCTTCGAAGCTCTGGCCAGCTGGGGGCCATTCCAGATCCATCGGAAACACACAGCCGTCGACCATGAATCCCGTCTAGAATCCCAGTCCCCCCAGAACACCACGGGCATCTCGATGGGCACCTTCTGGAGAACTGGGGGAGCCAACGGCATGCCGATACACGCCAGGAGGAGGAGGAGAAGGAGGAAGAGGAGGTGGTGGAAGGCGCCGCCCTCGGAGCCGTTCTGCGAGCTGTCGCCGCTGGGGAGGCGAGGAGGAGCAAGCGAACGATCCCTTGGCGACGAGATATGAACACAAACAATGGCATAAACAAAAAACTCGGAGGTCCGCACGGAAACCTCGGATCGGCGCTGGGGCCCCCTGGCCGCGCCTCCGGCGCCTCCCTCAGCGCGCCCCGCGCACCAGGGAGGAAGGGTCTGGCGCCGAGAAACCCGCCTGGACCTCAGAGTTGTTATGTTTATGTCACTGTTTGTTCCCGATCCTGTGTTTGTTCCCCGATCCTGGTGAGTGTGATAGCCTCACCATCGCTGGGCGGCTCTTTAATGGCCGTTGCAGAGTAACTCTCCAACACGGGCACAGGCAGCGGCGCGCCGGGGGAGGATGTCAGAGGGGACAGGCCTTCCTCAGATGGCGGCGGGGGCTCTCAGAAGCTCCCTGGCCGTCTGAGAAGCCGTCGCTGTCTTCGGGGAAGTGTCTTATCACACTTGTTTGTTATCGCACTTGCTTGTTTAATTACCACACTTGATTGTTTTATCACACTTGTGTTTTATCGCACTGGTTTGCATTATCACACTTGCTCGGAGCCTCGCTGCCGTGCCAGTGCAGCGCATGACTGCGATGAGTCCCCGCTCTGCAGGCTTCGCGGCAGGCCAGGGTCCTGCTCGGCCCTTTCCGACGAGGCCCGCCCCCTCTGCCCCCCCCCCTGGGCGTGCCGACGCACGGAGGCCAGCGGTGCACGAGCTTTCGAGGCTGCACGCGTTGTCTCGCGCGCTGGTCAACAGCCTCTGGCACTAAGTCGGGCCTGTCCTCCTACAGGGGGAGCTTGGACGAAAAATAAAACAATTGTCGAACACATGCCAACAATTGGTCCAAATGTGATCGAAAGATCGTCCCCATGCTATTGTTCTGACTATTTTTGAATACTCCTCCTGCAGAGGGACAGGCCCGACTTACGCAACTCTGGCACACGGCCGCCGATCACTGATCAAGGAACGTCGGAACCTCGATGTCCCATCCCGCCGGGCTGGAGGAAGACACGAGGATGGAGGAGGAGGACTCCAGCGAGGTCAGATGGCACCAGATGGAGGACAGATGGCTCGATCCCAGCCCAGATGGAGGACAGATGGCACCAGATGGAGGACAGATGGCACCAGATGGAGGACAGATGGCATCAGCGACACCAGCGAGGTCAGATGGCTCGATCCCCGCCCGGATGGAGGAGGACACCCAGCGAGGTCAGGTGGCACGCCAGGCGCGCCTCCTTCCGACAGGACCTCCTGCACCAGCGACGGGGCGCGCCTGGAAACCTACAAGAGCTCTACAATGCTGGAGGAGGAGGAAGAGGAGGAGAAAGGGAGGAGGAGGAGGAGGAGGAGGAGGAGGAGGACGGAGAGGAGGAGGAGGAGGACGAGGAGGAGTGGGAGGAGGGGGAGGAGGAGGAGGAGGAGGAGGAGGAGGAGGAGGAGGAGGAAGAACAAGAAGATAGCGACGAAGAGGGAGAAGAGGAGGGGGAGGGGCAGGGGGAGGGGCAAGGAAAGGGAGGAGAGGGGGAGGGGATCCTGGGGGTTGGAGCAGCACCGGCGGAAGCAAAGGGGCGGTGGAGGAGGACGAGGGTGACAAGGAGGAGGACAAGGAGGATCTTGTTAAAGGTCGATTGGTTTGCGGGTACCGACGCCCATGGGGGAACGAAACAACAAACACTGGTTACCCTCCTGACACACGATGGCTGACAAGACCCACCGTGAGATTCAGGGTCGATCCCGAGCGTTGCACGTGGGCGTCAGGAGAGGGGGGCGGGGTTTCTCCGCTGTGCCACCCAGGAAGGGAGCCCACAACGGGGGCCCGAAGTGGCTCTGGGAGACTCCCGAGAGGGTCCTCGAGGGCCACAGAATGTGACACAAGGCTGACAGAAATACGACGACGACGACGACGACGACGACGACGACAACGACAACGACGACGACGAGGAGAGGTGAACTCGCATCGAGGGTGAGGTCGGAGAACGTTTTCCTATGTTTCGCGATAGTGGCCGTTACCGGCCGCAGCCACCCCTCCACCACCCAGGTAACATCACGAATCGTGCTGACCTCCCGGTTGGCTGTGGCTTGCCCTGAACACTCCGAGACGAGGCCAGCGCAGAAACGTGACGTTATCGAACAGGTTCGGATCGGTACTGACCAGCCCTTCGACGACCTCGTATCGAAGCGCATCGTTGAGATACCGTGTTCACCGTTCTCTCCAATCCAAGTCCGAGCCAGGGCGGTTGGCGAAGATAACCGACGGGAGCCAGCCACGCGCCCATCCGCTCGCACGGTCAAGCTACACGTGCTTACCTCGGGAAGCACGCCTGGAGTCGATTGACCGAGGAGCGCGAATACGCACGCACCACTGAGCGGGAGGCCGCCATCGGGAACCGAGGGGCTGCCACCTCCAGAAAACACGTCTTTCGAAGAACCATGTGCTCCCGACGTAGTATCATCATTAGAAGTCGGTGTCTCGAGAGCGTCAACTGGTTGACTATCGGTCAATCCATGAATGTCTATCACCGGAATAGCATCGAGCTCATCAGATTGCGGGGTTGCGTTGTCGTAGACCAGCTCCTCAACTACTTCGAGGTTGCCATGAAGGCCGGGATACCTCTCATCACGGTGCTTCGTCTCAGCGTCAACATGCACAAGCGAAAGCTCATAACAATCAGGTGCGTCATCCTCGCGACCGTCGCTGCGCGGAGCAGCACTTCACAATGGAGTGATTACGTCATCGGCAAGAGGAGGCCGCAGAGCCGACCCAGTACCAGGGAAGAAGTTTCAGCACCATCACCTGGGAGTATGAAGGAACAGCCATGTGCAGCGAGAGTCATTTGAACGCTGCTGTCGTCGCTCGACACCTCCTCGCCTTCAGGAGCAGGCGGAGTATTGCAGTCTTCTTTGCTGCCCATCGCCAGGTCGTCCTCAAAGGCCCCTTCCACTACGTCCGCGTCTTCACCGTCAGGTCCGTTCCTGTAGGCGAGGGTAGGTCATGGCTGCTCGACGGTGCCGCCGACTGTTGGCACCCAGGGACACCCAGACAAGACGCTCCGTCTAGCGGGCAACTTCTCTCATCATCACGCTCGCCTTGGTCGTCGCCAGCTCCAACCACGCATTCGGCATCGAGCGCCAAATTGCGGAGGTCAGGGCGAGTGCCGCGATGCAGGCCAAGTTTTAAGACCAGGGTGCTCCGCCACGCGCAGCATCCCACAGATTACTCTAACATCCGCCTGGGATCAATTCGCCATTTGCGCTGCTCGAGATGCTCGATAACCCAGATGATGATCGCGTGCATCCGTTGCTTCCAAACGCAAGTGGGGTTCCTTCGCCGGCTGCCCCGCCCCCCAGCTGAACTGAACCGCGCTGCGCGGCAGATTTCTGCAGCCTGGTGCTGCCTTTTATATCGAGCCGCAGGGGGTGAGGGCAATGACTTCTCAGAGCACTCATACCGAAGGAGGTCCCCAGCACAATCGGTACAGCAAAGCATCAAATCGTGGTGGCGTATCTGCCCGCTCCACTCGTGCAGATAGCGGATAACCAATTGCGCGCCCACGACGCGGCCCTGCCCGCGAGCTCTCTCTCTCTCTCTCTCTCTCTCTCTTTCTGCTTTCTCGCAGTGTCGCCCTCTTGTTGGCCGAACCCAGCAGGGCTGTGAGCAGCGTAGAGCGCGATCCTGCCACCATAGCAACTGGCACGACCAGGAGCACCAATCGGAACCCGTCCACGCGGGGCAAGAATACTCAGACCATCAGCGCTGTCACCGCTCGAGAGGAAATTTTCCTCCGACCAGAGCAAGGTAGACCATCGTTGACGGCGACGGCACCAGCGGAGCATGGCGCAGAAACCGACGGACGAGACTCACAAGGAGGAACTGGACGATCCTGGTGACGATCCTGAAGAACTGCTTGACGACTGAGCGCGTGCCGCGCACTCGCCCTCAGGGCGTCGGTGCGCACCCGCCTCCGGCATCACCTGGGCCTCAGGGTCATCAGCGGGCTCCACCTGCCCCAACCGGGGTCCACGTCCGCGCCGCCGCGGCGGGCAGAGCAGAGGAGCGAGCCACGCGAGGACCCGGCTGGGAAAGCAGGCGCCGTGGTGCGACTAGCACCGCGAGCCACCTCGAGCAGGCGCACACCACCAGGAGCTCCCCCAGCACTGGCCTGCGCACCCGGATCCATAGGCTGGGAACATGCCGCTCGTGCCTGACCTCGTTGTGGATGATGCTGGCGAGGATCACGAGGTCCAGCGAGTCCTCGGGCACAGGCAGGATAGGCCAGCGGTGGAGGACGTCTTCACGCAGCCAAATCCCCCCACCAGAGATAGCCATACATTGACCCCACACGAGCGCGTGACGCTCGAGATGATTCCACCTGCCCTCTGGGCTGAGTGGTTTTACGAGTGGTGGTCAGCTCCCTGGCACAACCCCTCCTTGCCCTGCACGGGAGGGGGTACCCCCCACCCGCTCCCATTGCCGGGGAGGGGGGGGGGGGCCAAGCCGGCAGACCGCCCAAGATGGCCCAGAGATGTTTGCAAGAAGGCCCTGGGCAGCCTAAGATGGCCTCCAAGATGGCCCAAGGTACCCCAACATCGCTCAAGAGAACCTCCGGCTTGCCTCCAAAACGCCCCAAGACAGCCCCAGGACGGCTCCGAGTGCCCTTCGAGCCCTCCTGCCCCCCCCCAAAAAAACAAGCCTAAATCCGTCAAAAACCTACGGAAAATCAAGGTTGTTTGGATTCTCGCTGTTTCGCTTCCGATGAGCCTCATGGGCCTCAAGATGGCCCCAAGATGACCCTAGAGAGGCCCAAGACGGCCCCAAGGCGGCCCCAAGAGAGCCCAAGAGGCGCCCCAGAACGACCCAAGAGGTCCTCAAGGGCCCATTTTGGAGCCTCCGAAGGGGGGGAGGGGGCTAAATTTCTCACACCACCTCAGTTGATCGATCTCCTCCAAATTGGCCCCCGAAGAGCCCAAAGTGGCGCCCCGCACCACCAGGGAAGCGCCCAGCATCACCAGGGAGGCCCCCAAGAGGTCCCCAAGAGGCCCCCGCGAGAGACCAACGAGGCTCCAGTAGGCTCCTCCGAGGAATCAAAAACGTCCAAAGAGGTCCCAAGGAGGGAATCAGCTCGGGGCCCGCCTGCGTGAACATTTCGAGACCGTCCCGCTGGTCCAGCAGCCTCGTGATGGCTGCCGCGGACATCGTGATGGCGAACGCCCCCAAGTGGCTCCTGGACGGCACCAAGCGCAAGGCTGGCGACACAGCGGGCGGCTCCGACAACTCCAAGACGGCGAAGAAGCTCGAGGAGCTTAAGAAGAAGACCGAGGCGCTGAAGGGCAAGAAAGGCGGCGTGCTCATGGCCCGCATTGCCACTATGGCGAGGTTTTCGCTGACGGACTCCAGAGAGCTCGCCGATCTGACAGGCGCTTGCTACAATTGCTGGATCGCCCCCTATCGTCACTCCCCTCCTACCGATGATGAAGGACGCTGGCAAGGCGTATTCAGAGCGGGAAGAATCACACCTTCGGCCCTCCTTGGCCGCACATCTTCCTCGCGCTGCTGCAGCACCTGGCGGCGCTCCCCCAGACCAACGAGAAGATCGGACTGAGGCTGAAGTTGTGCTGGAATCACATCCTTCAGGTCAACCCGACGAGGGAGGCCACCACAACGATGCTGCAGGAACAGGTGAAGCATTGCCGCCTCAAGGATTGTTGGCACGACAGGAAAAGCTGCAGCTAATGATGTCCCCCTACATGCAGGCGGTCTCAACCAAACACCAGGGAGAGGAGTTCATGACAATCGACATGGCGATCAGCCTCAGTATCAGCGCTCAGGGAGCGCTCAAGAAGGCGGCTCGGCGCCGAAGGGAGCCCTCGAGAGGGAAGCAGAGAAGTTGCTTCGCAAGATGGACTTCTCGACGGCGCAGATCGCCAAGCACACCAAGGGCTCCCAGGACGTGGGAGAGGACCAGGACGAGGAGTAGGAATGAGCCCCAGGGCCATAGTGAAGCCTGCTGCTTCTTTGGTCCGTATAAATGGTTCTGAGAGGATGATTCAACTTTCAGGCAAGATTTAGTAACTAGCTGTGGGCTTGTTGGTTTTGCAAACTCGAGTCGGTAGGCCCGTACTTGAGTACAGATCTGGAGATAGAACCTGTCAGGAGTATGTCTCGGATGCAGGGCCCGTCGAGCTCTCTTATAATTTTGATATGTTGCAGCCTCGCTCTCGTCGGGTTTGCCAGATGACTACTAATCTTGCCACGGTCTCTGCATCCTCGCGTGCATCTAGTGTACTGATCGCCCCGCCTCCCCCCTGCCCCAGAGCCCTCGGTTGAAACGGCTAACGGATCGCAGGTGAAGCGTTAGCAAGTGTCAGCATGTTCCGAATCGATTTGGATCATGTTGCGCTTGCGCTAGACTTTGCAGGTGAGGAGGCATCTCGACCCCCATCAGAACAGTGTTCGTGAATGGGGCGGTGCTGCAGGTGGGCCCCACGGTCTTCCCCCCTGCGGGGTCCCGCTGACAACCGGAGGCGTCCCCCCCGCGGCCCCGCGAGGCTGCCAGGCAGGCCCTCCTACGGTCACTGGAGCATCACAGAGCCAGCCTGTGCAGCAGGTTGCTTCGCTGCAGGGTTGAGCTATGGAGCAGGTCATGGATCGCAAGTGTTCAGTCAGTCAGTCAGTCCTTGTCCTCCTCTTCTTCCCCCTCTTCCTCCTCCTCCTCCTCCTCCTCCTCCTCCTCCTCCTCCTCCTCTGCTTCCTCCTCCTCATCCTCCTCTGGGCTGCCGTTGATTGCTGGACAGGGTCGATCGTTGGCTTGGCCACTTCACCAGCGGACTTGGCCATGGCTGCTTTCAGTTCCTGCTTTGGGGGCTTGAGGTTGTCAACGAGCGTCTCTGTCTCTCTCTCTCTCTTTCTGGCAACCTTCCGAATGTGTACGCTTTGGTATTCTTCACCAGCGTCGTCGGTCATGGCGCAGTCTTCTTCAGCTGCCGATGCGCCACAACTGGCGGACCCACCAGGATAAGCGCCAGGATGAGCCTTGTGAGGACGCTTAGCACCATCGACAGCGTTGTTTTCCCGCTTCGCCGACAGGGCATGTGCGGCTTCCAGACACAGGTACCGCAAACGGGGGCAAACTATGTGCCCGGCTGAGCAGCCGTGACAGTGCCGCGGACCAGCGGTATCCAGTGGCTGTCGGGGGCAGTCGTGGGCCTCCAGCCAAAATGTGTACGGGGAAGGGACGGGGGAGGACGAGGAGGAGGAGGAGGAGGAGGAGGAGGAAAAGAAAAAGGAAGAGGGGGAGGAGGAGGAAAAGGAGGAGGAGGAGGAGGACGAGGAGGAGGAGGAGGGAGAGGAGGACCAGTGCAAACCTAGAGTGCAACAGCGATGTTGCAATGAACCCTCCCTCCAAGCTTCCTCTTCATGGCTCCCTGAAAGAAGTTGTTGCCATTGCTGGAAATAGCCCATTAGAAGACAAACTCATGAGAACCCTCAAGCGTGCCATACACAGCTCCTGCGAATCAATATGTTGCGTCCTGACAAATCTGAACCGCGCCAAAACACTTGTCCTGGGGCATCACCACTGCGTATCAGTGTGGCTGTCGCGTCCAGACAAGCCTAAGTAGTGCCAGAGATTTATGCCTGGGACTTCGACCATAGGAGTCCTGGCAACTGTTGCAAAACGTTGAATACGAATGTGCGCGGCGACCAAACGAGAACCACAGGTTGATAACCAACAGCCTTCCATCCGTGAAAAAGATACAAAAGTTGTAAGACGAGTGCATGCGGCGATCAGGCGAGGGACACAACTTGATAACCATCCGGCCTCCATCCGCAAAACGAGTGCAAATGTTGAACAAGAATGAGCGCGGCGCGAAGGCGAGACCCACATTAAGATAACGGCCCGACCTCCATCCGAAAAACTGCTGCAAACTGATAGGACGAGTGGGCGCGGCTTTAAAGCGAGAACCACATTTTGAAAACGACCCGCCCCCGATCCGTGAATGTGCTGCGAACGTTGCATGCGAATGCTCGCGGCGCCAAGGCGAGAGCCACATGTTCATAGCCGACAGCCCTCCGTCCACGAAACCGTTGCAAATTTGAATATCCAGCATCATAAAAGGCATGCAAGCCTCAGGCGAAACGCACGGCCCGCCCTACCAACACGCCTGGGGGTGCAACGGAGAGGTGTTGCCTTTCACGGAAAAGGGACGGAATGAGGGCCTCGTCAGAACACCAGTCCTGGGACGTCAACCACAAGAACCCGTTAGACTATTGCAAAACAGTGTGCACAGACTGGGCGCGGCGATCATGCGAGAGCCACATGTGGAGCAAGAGCCGACATCCAGTCGCGAAGCTCCTGCAGACCCGCCGCCCATCCGACAGAGCTGCTGCCGCACGCCGAGACGGATGTGCGCGACGCTCGGGCACACTGTTGGTGCGAAAGTGCGCAGCGCGGCCGGGCGAGAGCCGCATTTCGAGAGCCGCCCGCCCTCCACCCGCAGAGTCCCTGCAGACGTTTACGTCGAGCCTGCGCGGCGCTGCAGCGAGACCCGGGCTGTGAGAAGGAGACGCCCTCCACCCGCGCAACTGCTGTAGACGTTTAAGACGAAGGTGCGCGGCGATCAGGCGAGAGCCACATGCTGAAGAGGGGTCGACTGTATCCGTGATGTTCCTGCTGACTTTTAAATAGGACGGCGCGCGACAGGAAAAAAAGAGAGCCATAGGTCGATAATCACCCGCCCTCCATCCGTAACACGGTTGAAGGCCTTTGAGGAGGATGCGCGGGGGGCGAGGGCGAGAGCCACAGTCTGAAACCCGTCCGCCCTCCATCCGTGAAGCTCCTGCAAACGTTTGGTACGAACGTGCGCGGCGCGAAAACGAGAGCCACATTTCGATAACCATCCGCCTCCCATGCGCCAAACTTTTGCAAACGTTTGAAAAGAATGCGCGAGGGACTAGGGCGAGAACCACAATTTGAAAACCGCCCGCACTCCGCCGGTAAAGCCGCTGCAAACTTTTAAAACGAATGCACGCGGCGCTGAGGGGAGAGAACCACATTTGAAAACGACCCGCCCTCCATCCGAGAAGCTGCTGCAAACATTTCAAACGAATGCGCGCTCCGCTCATCCGAGAGCCACGTTTTCACAACCACCCCCCTCCATCCGTGAAACTTCAGCAGATGTCTAACAGGCGCGAAAGCGAGAGCCTCATTTTGATAACCACCCACCTTCCATCCGTGAAGCGGATGCACAGCGTAACCTTCAGGATCATGAATGGTGAGGAAATCTCAGGCGAAGCGGCCTGCCCGCCCTACTGATCGTTTCGGGGTGCGACAAGTTTGTTTGTGTGTTGCTGTGGGATGGAGAAGGGGGAGGGAGAGAGAGGGAGAGCGGGAGGAGGAGGGGGAGGAAGAGGAGGAGGAGAAGGAGGAGGAGGAGGAGGAGGAGGGAAGAACGCCTCTGGTACTTTCCGAAGGATTGCTTAACGTACAAAGGAGGAGGAGGAGGGGCAGGATTCTGGATTCTGGATATGATGCGCCACGAGACCAGCACATCAAGGAAGAAGGGGAGGAGGAGGAGGAGAAGGAGGAGAAGGGAAAGGAGGAGGAGGAGGAGGAGGAGGAGGAGGAGGAGAAGGAAGCCCAAATCCTGGAGGAGGAGGAGGAGGAGGAGGAGAAGAAGAGGAGGAGAGAGAGGGAGAGGAGCAGGAGGAGGAGGGGGAAGAGGAGAAGGAAGAGAAGGGAAAGGAGGAGGAGGAGGAGGAGGAGGAAGAGCACATCCTGGAGGAGGATGGGCAGCAGCCGCGCGGCAGCCGAGAGCGGCGGCGGCGAATGCACCCATGGATATATGCACACACCGATGACAGCCGGCCCGAGGACAGACGGGCACGTCGCGTGCGCCGGAGGAGCCGTGGCGTGCGACAGAACCCGCGAGGCAGCCGCTCTCACAGAATGGCCCCTCTGCAGCCACTGCAGGCAGCGGGCCGGCCGAGGCCGGCGGGGCGGCGGGGGGGGGGGGGGGGCCGGCCGCACGCCAAGGCGCCTGCGGCCCTGCGAGCCCGCGCCCTCGCCCTCGGCGGGCCCGGGCCCGCGGCCGCCCGCGGGGCTCCGCGAGCGCTCCGCCGGCGCTGCGGCGGACGGGCGCGCCATGGCCGCGGCCCGCAGGCGCGCGCCCGCGGGCGACGGGCGCCCCGGAGGGGGGCCTCGCCGCGGCGATGGGCAGGATGCGCCTGCCTCTGTTCGCGCCCCGACGCCAAACGAGGGGCCAGAGCGGGGAGGCCCGCTGGCCATCGCTCGGACGTCCATTCCCTGCGTTTTTTTCGGTTTCGTGCGTGGCTTTTTCGCCAAATGATCAAGGATGCTCCTCGATGGTCCTCGCCGAAGGAAAACTGCACACGTCCGAGCGATGCCAAGGGCCCGTCGGTCCGAAGAAGAGGGTGGGGGCACGAGGCGGGAGGGCGCCGGCGAGCAGGCTGGGCTTCCAGCCCGCCCCCTGCAGAGGAGGGGAGAGGTGAAGGCCGCGCGGCTCCTGAAGCGGGAGGGTGTCTGAAGCAGGTTGGGATCTGAGGATGCAAAAATACCCACTTTCTCAACGACCGACGGGCATGGACAAAATCATGCCCTCTGAGGCCGCGTTTTGTTGTCCATATGCCCTGCCGCACCTGGCGCCCAGGGTAGGAGGCGGCAGCAGGGGCATGGATTACATGCCGATCGACGATCGTCGGCGACGGGCACCCTCGGGGCCCTCGGGGCCCTCGTCGGCGGGCGCCCTTGGGGCCCCCGCGGACGTTCTCGGCCACAGACCTCCAACGCATTCAAAAATCGAGACGAAGGTCCTTCGTCGTTCACTAGGGAGGCACCAACTATACACCAACACCGATCCTGGCCAGGATCAACCTGGGCCCAGGATCGGTGTATATGCCCTCCTGTCATGGGCAGAATGCATATACACCGATCCTGGGCCTAGGATCGGCCTGGGCTGGATCGGTGTAGGTGTATAGTTGGTGCCCTCCGATTCACGGCGTCTGGGACCCTCGCCAGGCCCCGGGACCGTCAACGAAGGATGAAGGACGAAGAACCCGTCCCTGGGAAGTGGTCCAGAGCTCCGGGAACCCCGCAGCGAAGCAATCGAGACATCTATCAGGAGGCCGAGTGCCGACGAATCTCGGTGCTCGCCGACGTTCGCACGTTCTCGCTCGTGGTTCTGTCGTGGTCGGTCTTGTGCAGGCGGCATCTACGCACCACCACCGTGCAAACATTATCACACTTGCTCGGAGCCTCGCTGCCGTGCCAGTGCAGCGCATGACTGCGATGAGTCCCCGCTCTGCAGGCTTCGCGGCAGGCCAGGGTCCTGCTCGGCCCTCTCCGACGAGGCCCGCCCCCTCTGCCCCCCCCCCTGGGCGTGCCGACGCACGGAGGCCAGCGGTGCACGAGCTTTCGAGGCTGCACGCGTTGTCTCGCGCGCTGGTCAACAGCCTCTGGCACTAAGTCGGGCCTGTCCTCCTACAGGGGGAGCTTGGACGAAAAATAAAACAATTGTCGAACACATGCCAACAATTGGTCCAAACGTGATCGAAAGATCGTCCCCATGCAATTGTTCTGACTATTTTTGAATACTCCTCCTGCAGAGGGACAGGCCCGACTTACGCAACTCTGGCACACGGCCGCCGATCACTGATCAAGGAACGTCGGAACCTCGATGTCCCATCCCGCCGGGCTGGAGGAAGACACGAGGATGGAGGAGGAGGACTCCAGCGAGGTCAGATGGCACCAGATGGAGGACAGATGGCTCGATCCCAGCCCAGATGGAGGACAGATGGCACCAGATGGAGGACAGATGGCACCAGATGGAGGACAGATGGCATCAGCGACACCAGCGAGGTCAGATGGCTCGATCCCCGCCCGGATGGAGGAGGACACCCAGCGAGGTCAGGTGGCACGCCAGGCGCGCCTCCTTCCGACAGGACCTCCTGCACCAGCGACGGGGCGCGCCTGGAAACCTACAAGAGCTCTACAATGCTGGAGGAGGAGGAAGAGGAGGAGAAAGGGAGGAGGAGGAGGAGGAGGAGGAGGAGGAGGACGGAGAGGAGGAGGAGGAGGACGAGGAGGAGTGGGAGGAGGGGGAGGAGGAGGAGGAGGAGGAGGAGGAGGAGGAGGAGGAGGAAGAACAAGAAGATAGCGACGAAGAGGGAGAAGAGGAGGGGGAGGGGCAGGGGGAGGGGCAAGGAAAGGGAGGAGAGGGGGAGGGGATCCTGGGGGTTGGAGCAGCACCGGCGGAAGCAAAGGGGCGGTGGAGGAGGACGAGGGTGACAAGGAGGAGGACAAGGAGGATCTTGGTAAAGGTCGATTGGTTTGCGGGTGCCGACGCCCATGGGGGAACGAAACACCAATCACTGGTTACCCTCCTGACACACGATGGCTGACAAGACCCACCGTGAGATTCAGGGTCGATCCCGAGCGTTGCACGTGGGCGTCAGGAGAGGAGGGCGGGGTTTCTCCGCTGTGCCACCCAGGAAGGGAGCCCACAACGGGGGCCCGAAGTGGCTCTGGGAGACTCCCGAGAGGGTCCTCGAGGGCCACAGAAGTTGACACAAGGCTGACAGAAACACAACGACGACGACGACGACGACGACGACGACGACGACGACGACGACAACGACAACGACGACGACGAGGAGAGGTGAACTCGCATCGAGGGTGAGGTCGGAGAACGTTTTCCTATGTTTCGCGATAGTGGCCGTTACCGGCCGCAGCCACCCCTCCACCACCCAGGTAACGTCATGAATCGTGCTGACCTCCCGGTTGGCTGTGGCTTGCCCTGAACACTCCGAGACGAGGCCAGCGCAGAAACGTGACGTTATCGAACAGGTTCGGATCGGTACTGACCAGCCCTTCGACGACCTCGTATCGAAGCGCATCGTTGAGATACCGTGTTCACCGTTCTCTCCAATCCAAGTCCGAGCCAGGGCGGTTGGCGAAGATAACCGACGGGAGCCAGCCACGCGCCCATCCGCTCGCACGGTCAAGCTACACGTGCTTACCTCGGGAAGCACGCCTGGAGTCGATTGACCGAGGAGCGCGAATACGCACGCACCACTGAGCGGGAGGCCGCCATCGGGAACCGAGGGGCTGCCACCTCCAGAAAACACGTCTTTCGAAGAACCATGTGCTCCCGACGTAGTATCATCATTAGAAGTCGGTGTCTCGAGAGCGTCAACTGGTTGACTATCGGTCAATCCATGAATGTCTATCACCGGAATAGCATCGAGCTCATCAGATTGCGGGGTTGCGTTGTCGTAGACCAGCTCCTCAACTACTTCGAGGTTGCCATGAAGGCCGGGATACCTCTCATCACGGTGCTTCGTCTCAGCGTCAACATGCACAAGCGAAAGCTCATAACAATCAGGTGCGTCATCCTCGCGACCGTCGCTGCGCGGAGCAGCACTTCACAATGGAGTGATTACGTCATCGGCAAGAGGAGGCCGCGGAGCCGACCCAGTACCAGGGAAGAAGTTTCAGCACCATCACCTGGGAGTATGAAGGAACAGCCATGTGCAGCGAGAGTCATTTGAACGCTGCTGTCGTCGCTCGACACCTCCTCGCCTTCAGGAGCAGGCGGAGTATTGTAGTCTTCTTTGCTGCCCATCGCCAGGTCGTCCTCAAAGGCCCCTTCCACTACGTCCGCGTCTTCACCGTCAGGTCCGTTCCTGTAGGCGAGGGCAGGTCATGGCTGCTCGACGGTGCCGCCGACTGTTGGCACCCAGGGACACCCAGACAAGACGCTCCGTCCAGCGGGCAACTTCTCTCATCATCACGCTCGCCTTGGTCGTCACCAGCTCCAACCACGCATTCGGCATCGAGCGCCAAATTGCGGAGGTCAGGGCGAGTGCCGCGATCCAGGCCAAGTTTTAAGACCAGGGTGCTCCGCCACGCGCAGCATCCCACAGATTACTCTAACATACGCCTGGGATCAATTCGCCATTTGCGCTGCTCGAGATGCTCGATAACCCAGATGATGATCGCGTGCATCCGTTGCTTCCAAACGCAAGTGGGGTTCCTTCGCCGGCTGCCCCGCCCCCCAGCTGAACTGAACCGCGCTGCGCGGCAGATCTCTGCAGCCTGGTGCTGCCTTTTATATCGAGCCGCCGGGGGTGAGGGCAATGACTTCTCAGAGCACTCATACCGAAGGAGGTCCCCAGCACAATCGGCACAGCAAAGCATCAAATCGTGGTGGCGTATCTGCCCGCTCCACTTGTGCAGATAGCGGATAACCAATTGCGCGCCCACGACGCGGCCCTGCCCGCGAGCTCTCTCTCTCTCTCTCTCTCTCTGCTTTCTCGCAGTGTCGCCCTCTTGTTGGCCGAACCCAGCAGGGCTGTGAGCAGCGTAGAGCGCGATCCTGCCACCATAGCAACGGCACGACCAGGAGCACCAATCGGAACCCGTCCACGCGGGGCAAGAATACTCAGACCATCAGCGCTGTCACCGCTCGAGAGGAGATTTTCCTCCGACCAGAGCAAGGTAGACCATCGTTGACGGCGACGGCGCCAGCGGAGCATGGCGCAGAAACCGACGGACGAGACTCACAAGGAGGAACTGGACGATCCTGGTGACGATCCTGAAGAACTGCTTGACGACTGAGCACGTGCCGCGCACTCGCCCTCAGGGCGTCGGTGCGCACCCGCCTCCGGCATCACCTGGGCCTCAGGGTCATCAGCGGGCTCCACCTGCCCCAACGGGGGTCCACGTCCTCGCCGCCGCGGCGGGCAGGGCAGAGGAGCGAGCCACGCGAGGACCGGGCTGGGAAAGCCGGCGCCGTGGTGGTGCGACTAGCACCGCGAGCCACCTCGAGCAGGCGCACACCACCAGGAGCTCCCCCAGCACTGGCCTGCGCACCCGGATCCATAGGCTGGGAACATGCCGCTCGTGCCTGACCTCGTTGTGGATGATGCTGGCGAGGATCACGAGGTCCAGCGAGTCCTCGGGCACAGGCAGGATAGGCCAGCGGTGGAGGACGTCTTCACGCAGCCAAATCCCCCCACCAGAGATAGCCATACATTGACCCCACACGAGCGCGTGACGCTCGAGATGATTCCACCTGCCCTCTGGGCTGAGTGGTTTAACGAGTGGTGGTCAGCTCCCTGCCACAACCCCTCCTTGCCCTGCACGGGAGGGGGTACCCCCCACCCGCTCCCATTGCCGGGGAGGGGGGGGGGCCAAGCGGGCAGACCGCCCAAGATGGCCCAGAGATGTTTCCAAGAAGGCCCTGGGCAGCCTAAGATAGCCTCCAAGATGGCCCAAGGTACCCCAACATCGCTCAAGAGAACCTCCGGCTTGCCTCCAAAACGCCCCAAGACAGCCCCAGGACGGCTCCGAGTGCCCTTCGAGCCCTCCTGCCCCCCCCCCCAAACAAGCCTAAATCCGTCAAAAACCTACGGGAAATCAAGGTTGTTTGGATTCTCGCTGTTTCGCTTCCGATGAGCCTCATGGGCCTCAAGATGGCCCCAAGATGACCCTAGAGAGGCCCAAGACGGCCCCAAGGCGGCCCCAAGAGAGCCCAAGAGGCGCCCCAGAACGACCCAAGAGGTCCTCAAGGGCACATTTTGGAGCCTCCGAAGGGGGGGGGGCTAAATTTCTCACACCACCTCATTTGATCGATCTCCTCCAAATTGGCCCCCGAAGAGCCCAAAGTGGCGCCCCGCACCACCAGGGAAGCGCCCAGCATCACCAGGGAGGCCCCCAAGAGGTCCCCAAGAGGCCCCCGCGAGAGACCAACGAGGCTCCAGTAGGCTCCTCCGAGGAATCAAAAACGTCCAAAGAGGTCCCAAGGAGGGAATCAGCTCGGGGCCCGCCTGCGTGAACATTTCGAGACCGTCCCGCTGGTCCAGCAGCCTCGTGATGGCTGCCGCGGACATCGTGATGGCGAACGCCCCCAAGTGGCTCCTGGACGGCACCAAGCGCAAGGCTGGCGACACAGCGGGCGGCTCCGACAACTCCAAGAAGGCGAAGAAGCTCGAGGAGCTCAAGAAGGAGACCGAGGCGCTGAAGGGCAAGAAAGGCGGCGTGCTCATGGCCCGCATTGCCACTATGGCGAGGTTTTCGCTGACGGACTCCAGAGAGCTCGCCGATCTGACAGGCGCTTGCTACAATTGCTGGATCGCCCCCTATCGTCACTCCCCTCCTGCCGATGATGAAGGACGCTGGCAAGGCGTATTCAGAGCGGGAAGAATCACACCTTCGGCCCTCCTTGGCCGCACATCTTCCTCGCGCTGCTGCAGCACCTGGCGACGCTCCCCCAGACCAACGAGAAGATCGGACTGACGCTGAAGTTGTGCTGGAATCACATCCTTCAGGTCAACCCGACGAGGGAGGCCACCACAACGATGCTGCAGGAACAGGTGAAGCATTGCCGCCTCAAGGATTGTTGGCACGACAGGAAAAGCTGCAGCTAATGATGTCCCCCTACATGCAGGCGGTCTCAACCAAACACCAGGGAGAGGAGTTCATGACAATCGACATGGCGATCAGCCTCAGTATCAGCGCTCAGGGAGCGCTCAAGAAGGCGGCTCGGCGCCGAAGGGAGCCCTCGAGAGGGAAGCAGAGAAGTTGCTTCGCAAGATGGACTTCTCGACGGCGCAGATCGCCAAGCACACCAAGGGCTCCCAGGACGTGGGAGAGGACCAGGACGAGGAGTAGGAATGAGCCCCAGGGCCATAGTGAAGCCTGCTGCTTCTTTGGTCCGTATAAACGGTTCTGAGAGGATGATTCAACTTTCAGGCAAGATTTAGTAACTAGCTGTGGGCTTGATGGTTTTGCAAACTCGAGTCGGTAGGCCCGTACTTGAGTACAGATCTGGAGATAGAACCTGTCAGGAGTATGTCTCGGATGCAGGGCCCGTCGAGCTCTCTTATAATTTTGATATGTTGCAGCCTCGCTCTCGTCGGGTTGGCCAGATGACTACTAATCTTGCCACGGTCTCTGCATCCTCGCGTGCATCTAGTGTACTGATCGCCCCGCCTCCCCCCTGCCCCAGAGCCCTCGGTTGAAACGGCTAACGGATCGCAGGTGAAGCATTAGCAAGTGTCAGCATGTTCCGAATCGATTTGGATCATGTTGCGCTTGCGCTAGACTTTGCAGGTGAGGAGGCATCTCGACCCCCTCAGAACAGTGTTCGTGAATGGGGCGGTGCTGCAGGTGGGCCCCACGGTCTTCCCCCCTGCGGGGTCCCGCTGACAACCGGAGGCGTCCCCCCCGCGGCCCCGCGAGGCTGCCAGGCAGGCCCTCGTACGGTCACTGGAGCATCACAGAGCCAGCCTGTGCAGCAGGTTGCTTCGCTGCAGGGTTGAGCTATGGAGCAGGTCATGGATCGCAAGTGTTCAGTCAGTCAGTCAGTCCTTGTCCTCCTCTTCTTCCCCCTCTTCCTCCTCCTCCTCCTCCTCCTCCTCCTCCTCGACTCCTCCTCCTCTGCTTCCCCTCCTCCTCCTCCTCTGGCTGCGTTGATTGCTGGACAGGGTCGATCGTTGGCTTGGCCACTTCACCAGCGGACTTGGCCATGGCTGCTTTCAGTTCCTGCTTTGGGGGCTTGAGGTTGTCAACGAGCGTCTCTGTCTCTCTCTCTCTCTCTTTCTGGCAACCTTCCGAATGTGTACGCTTTGGTATTCTTCACCAGCGTCGTCGGTCATGGCGCAGTCTTCTTCAGCTGCCGATGCGCCACAACTGGCGGACCCACCAGGATAAGCGCCAGGATGAGCCTTGTGAGGACGCTTAGCACCATCGACAGCGTTGTTTTCCCGCTTCGCCGACAGGGCATGTGCGGCTTCCAGACACAGGTACCGCAAACGGGGGCAAACTATGTGCCCGGCTGAGCAGCCGTGACAGTGCCGCGGACCAGCGGTATCCAGTGGCTGTCGGGGGCAGTCGTGGGCCTCCAGCCAAAATGTGTACGGGGAAGGGACGGGGGAGGACGAGGAGGAGGAGGAGGAGGAGGAGGAGGAAAAGAAAAAGGAAGAGGGGGAGGAGGAGGAAAAGGAGGAGGAGGAGGAGGACGAGGAGGAGGAGGAGGGAGAGGAGGACCAGTGCAAACCTAGAGTGCAACAGCGATGTTGCAATGAACCCTCCCTCCAAGCTTCCTCTTCATGGCTCCCTGAAAGAAGTTGTTGCCATTGCTGGAAATAGCCCATTAGAAGACAAACTCATGAGAACCCTCAAGCGTGCCATACACAGCTCCTGCGAATCAATATGTTGCGTCCTGACAAATCTGAACCGCGCCAAAACACTTGTCCTGGGGCATCACCACTGCGTATCAGTGTGGCTGTCGCGTCCAGACAAGCCTAAGTAGTGCCAGAGATTTATGCCTGGGACTTCGACCATAGGAGTCCTGGCAACTGTTGCAAAACGTTGAATACGAATGTGCGCGGCGACCAAACGAGAACCACAGGTTGATAACCAACAGCCTTCCATCCGTGAAAAAGATACAAAAGTTGTAAGACGAGTGCATGCGGCGATCAGGCGAGGGACACAACTTGATAACCATCCGGCCTCCATCCGCAAAACGAGTGCAAATGTTGAACAAGAATGAGCGCGGCGCGAAGGCGAGACCCACATTAAGATAACGGCCCGACCTCCATCCGAAAAACTGCTGCAAACTGATAGGACGAGTGGGCGCGGCTTTAAAGCGAGAACCACATTTTGAAAACGATCCGCCCCCGATCCGTGAATGTGCTGCGAACGTTGCATACTAATGCTCGCGGCGCCAAGGCGAGAGCCACATGTTCATAGCCGACCGCCCTCCGTCAACGAAACCGTTGCAAATTTGAATATCCAGCGTCATAAAAGGCATGCAAGCCTCAGGCGAAACGCACGGCCCGCCCTACCAACACGCCTGGGGGTGCAACGGAGAGGAGTTGCCTTTCACGGAAAAGGGACGGAATGAGGGCCTCGTCAGAACACCAGTCCTGGGACGTCAATCACGAGAACCCGTTAGACTATTGCAAAACAGTGTGCACAGACTGGGCGCGGCGATCATGCGAGAGCCACATGTGGAACAAGCGCCGACATCCAGTCGCGAAGCTCCTGCAGACCCGCCGCCCATCCGACAGAGCTGCTGCCGCACGCCGAGACGGATGTGCGCGACGCTCGGGCACACTGTTGGTGCGAAAGTGCGCAGCGCGGCCGGGCGAGAGCCGCATTTTGATAGCCGCCCGCCCTCCACCCGCAGAGTCCCTGCAGACGTTTACGTCGAGCCTGCGCGGCGCTGCAGCGAGACCCGGGCTGTGAGAAGGAGACGCCCTCCACCCGCGCAACTGCTGTAGACGTTTACGACGAAGGTGCGCGGCGATCCGGCGAGAGCCACATGCTGAAGAGGGGTCGACTGCATCCGTGTGATGTTCCTGCTGACTTTTAATAGGACGGCGCGCGACAGGAAAAAAAGAGAGCCATAGGTCGATAATCACCCGCCCTCCATCCGTAAAACGGTTGAAGGCCTTTGAGGAGGATGCGCGGGGGGCGAGGGCGAGAGCCACAGTCTGAAACCCGTCCGCCCTCCATCCGTGAAGCTCCTGCAAACGTTTGGTACGAACGTGCGCGGCGCGAAAACGAGAGCCACATTTCGATAACCATCCTCCTCCCATGCGCCAAACTTTTGCAAACGCTTGAAAAGAATGCGCGAGGGACTAGGGCGAGAACCACAGTTTGAAAACCGCCCGCACTCCGCCGGTAAAGCCGCTGCAAACTTTTAAAACGAATGCACGCGGCGCTGAGGGGAGAGAACCACATTTGAAAACGACCCGCCCTCCATCCGAGAAGCTGCTGCAAACATTTCAAACGAATGCGCGCTCCGCTCATCCGAGAGCCACGTTTTCACAACCACCCCCCTCCATCCGTGAAACTTCAGCAGATGTCTAACAGGCGCGAAAGCGAGAGCCTCATTTTGATAACCACCCACCTACCATCCGTGAAGCGGATGCACAGCGTAACCTTCAGGATCATGAATGGTGAGGAAATCTCAGGCGAAGCGGCCTGCCCGCCCTACTGATCGTTTCGGGGTGCGACAAGTTTGTTTGTGTGTTGCTGTGGGATGGAGAAGGGGGAGGGAGAGAGAGGGAGAGCGGGAGGAGGAGGGGGAGGAAGAGGAGGAGGAGAAGGAGGAGGAGGAGGAGGAGGAGGGAAGAACGCCTCTGGTACTTTCCGAAGGATTGTTTAACGTACAAAGGAGGAGGAGGAGGGGGAGGATTCTGGATTCTGGATATGATGCGCC
>CAUYUJ010014686.1:47415-57415 GCA_963575745.1 Prorocentrum cordatum
TCCTCCTCTTCCTCGTTGTGGGCTCTCAGTAGACAGGGCCACGTGTGCTATTTCCCCACATCCAAGGCATTGTGGCGGGGGGCACGCCAACGGCATGCCTCCCTCAGGCAGGCGGGATCGTCGTCGATGTAGGCATCACTGCTCCCGCCAGAGGCCCTGAACGGGTGCATAATCGGAGCCCCTGGCTCTGGACTGCGCTGTGGAAGCGCTGAACATGTCCAAGTGCACCGGCTGAACGTGCATCGAGTATGCTGCAAATGGTGTACATCGCTTGACCGAGAGCGGCACGTCGCCGCACCCACTCGACAATACATGTGTCGGTTGTTGGTGAAACAGCTCCTTCAGAAGACACCAGAAGCCATCGCGAAGGCGATCGCGTTGCATACGAGACAAACCTACTGGGTTCGCGCGGATATGACACATACCAGTCCTCGTCCTCCCCGTCAACGCTCCACCTCCCCTTCCCACGCCTCCTGCTGCTGTTCCTGGCGAGGATCATCATCGTGATCCTCCTCCTCCTCCTCCTCCTCCTCCTCCTCTTCCTCCTCCTCCTCCTCCTCCTCCTCCTCCTCCTCCTCCTCCCCCTCCTCCTCCTATGACGCAACAATAGACGGTTCATGAAAACGTGGGGTGAAAGCTTGAGCTACCTGACCTTTCAGGCGCTATACCCGCGGCTTTCGCAATTTGACAAACAAGGCGTGCCAGAAATGCTTGAGAAACTTGGCTGACTTAGCCTCCGCAGGAGATCGATCACCTGGGTAATCGGCCTGCCTTTTAGTCATCCTCCCGTGTTGTATTCCCCTCATCTTTCAATCGTCAATGGATTCCTCTTCTCCCGGAGGGGAGGGCGGCCAGGCTGGTGCGCGTCCAGGCCAACAGCGTGCGCTCGTTTGAGAGGTCCGTGCCCAGCCGAGAGAAGCGGTCCAGGCTGCGAGCCAGGTCCTTGACCTTGGAAACGGAGGAGCACGAGCAGGGGGAGGAGAGGAAGGTCTGCCCTGAGGCCAACCCCGTGATATCCCGCTGCTCGCAGCCGTTTTGCCATCCCGCCATGAGTATCCCCCCCTCTCCTCGTGAGCACCCTGCCCACTCCTTCACGCAACGAGAGGGGCAGGAGGGAGAACAAAGGACGGCGGGGGAAGGAGGGAGGAGCAAGGAGCGAAAGTGGAGGATGATGGGGGAGGGAGAAAGAGGAACAGGACACATAAACATTTACAGTAAACATGGTTTCTCTCTCTCTCTCTCTCTCTCGCTACATATACACACATATACACATGTGTGTGCATACATACACACATGCATACCTGTATACAAGCATACACACGCACGCATACATACATACGTACGTACATACATACATATATGCATGCATGCATGGATGCATGCATATCTGCATACATATGTCCATACATACATACATACATACATACATACAGACAGACAGACAGACAGACAGACAGACAGACAGACAGACAGACAGACAGACAGACAGACATGCGTGCATGCATCCATGCATCCATGCATGCATGCATGCATGCATACATGCAGATATGCATGCACGCGCACATGCATACATGCATGCATGCGTACATGCATACATGCATACATGCATACATGCATACATGCATACATGCATACACACACACACACACACACACATACGAAGACGGCAACAAAGGTTGTTAAGGGCCACGAAAATCCGAGGCGCTGACGCTTGCGCCACCGAGGTTTGTCGCATGGGCCTCCAGGGCTGTCCCACCGCCCAAAAGGGCCCCAAAACGGACAAATCAAAGCTCAGGAGGCCGCCCAGGCAGTCCCAGAGCGTCTACAGTTGCCGAAGGATCGCTCAAAGACGCCCAAGGAGGCCCCCCGACGGCCCAAGAGGCCTCCAAGACGCCCCAAGAAGCCTCCAAGAGGCCTCCCAAGAAGGCCTCCCCAGAAGGCCTCCCAAGAAGGCCCCCCCAGAAGGCCCCAAGAGGTCCAAATCATTGATTTTCCGTTGAGTTTTGAAGGATTCTGGCGTTCTCGCCTTTTCGGCTTCCCGACGCTTCCTGACGGCCCTAGAGATCGCCACCAGATGGCCCAAGAGGCTTCCAAGGTGGCTCCAGAGCGGCCCAAGAGAGCTCCAAAACGGCCCAAGAGGCGCCCAAGACAGCCCAAGAAACCCAAAAGACTGCTCCTAGAGGGGGCCCAGGGGCCCAGATGGAGGACCCGAAAGGACATTTCGAGCCCTCGGCCCCGAGGCCCCCAAGAAGCGAGGGAGACGGTCGAAGAGCGCCCAAAGATCGCCCAAAGATCGCCCAAGAGGCCCCCAAGATGGCCCCAAAACGGCCCAAGAGGCCCCCAAGACGGCCCCAAGAGGCCCCCGAGACGGCCCAGGAGGCTTTCAAGACGCCCAAGATGGCCTCCAAGACGGCCCTGGAGCATTCCAAAAGGGCCCCAAGTCGGCCCAGAGGGGCGCACCAAACGGCTTCCGACGGCGCCGGACGGGCCAGGAGACAACGAAAACGGCAGAAGATGGCCCCAAGACGGCCCATGACGGCCCAAGAGGCTCCCAAGAGGGCCCCCAGGAAGCGCCGAAAAGGCCAACTTTACGCTACTGGGGAGCCCCACATACTTATATTATGGCTGGGGTGATGATAGCTGAAGTGAAGCATGTGAGAATGATGTTGGTGGCCGTTGCCCCGCCGATACCGCAAGGACGACCGTCACGGATAGCGGCCGCGCTCAGGGACCACCCCGTGCGCACCCCCTGTGGTGTCGAGAGAACGCCACGCCTGCTGTGCCCTGGACGACCGTCAGGGAGAGCGGCCGCGCTCAGGGACCACCCCGTGCGCACCCCCTGTGGTGTCGAGAAAACGCCACGCCTGCTGTGCCCTGGAAGACTGTCACGGATAGCGGCCGCGCTCGGGGACCACCCCGTGCGCACCCCCTGTGGTGTCGAGGAAACGCCACGGCTGCTGTGCCCTGGACAACCGTCACGGATAGCGGCCGCGCTCGGGGACCACCCCGTGCGCACCCCCTGTGGTGTCGAGAAAACGCCACGCCTGCTGTGCCCTGGACGACCGTCACGGATAGCGGCCGCGCTCAGGGACCACCCCGTGCGCACCCTCTGTGGTGTCGAGAAAACGCCACGCCTGCTGTGCCCTGGACGACCGTCACGGATAGCGGCCGCGCTCAGGGACCACCCCGTGCGCACCCCCTGTGGTGTCGAGAAACGCCACGCCTGCTGTGCCCTGGACCCGTCACGGATAGCGGCCGCGCTCAGGGACCACCCCGTGCGCACCCCTGTGGTCGAGAAAACGCCACGCCTGCTGTGCCCTGGACGACCGTCACGGATAGCGGCCGCGCTCAGGGACCACCCCGTGCGCACCCCCTGTGGTGTCGAGAAAACGCCACGCCTGCTGTGCCCTGGACGACCGTCACGATAGCGGCCGCGCTCAGGGACCACCCCGTGCGCACCCCCTGTGGTGTCGAGAAACGCCACGCCTGCTGTGCCCTGGACGACCGTCACGGAGAGCGGCCGCGCTCAGGGACCACCCCGTGCGCACCCCCTGTGGTGTCGAGAAAACGCCACGCCTGCTGTGCCCTGGACGACCGTCACGGATAGCGGCCGCGCTCAGGGACCACCCTGTGCGCACCCCCTGTGGTGTCGAGAAACGCCACGCCTGCTGTGCCCTGGACGACCTCACGGATAGCGGCCACGGCCGCGCTCAGGGACCACCCCGTGCGCACCCCTGTGCGAGAAAACGCCACGCCTGGCCCTGACGACGTCACGGATAGCGGCCGCGCTCAGTGGACGCACCCCGTGCGCACCGTCTCAGGGACCACCCCGTGCGCACCCCCTGTCGAGAAAAAACGCCACGCCTGCTGTGCCTGGACGACTGTCACGGATAGCGGCCGCGCTCAGGGACCACCCCGTGCGCACCCCCTGTGGTGTCGAGAAAACGCCACGCCTGCTGTGCCCTGGACGACCGTCACGGATAACGGCCGCGCTCAGGGACCACCCCGTGCACACCCCCTGTGGTGTCGAGAAAACGCCACGCCTGCTGTGCCCTGGACGACCGTAACGGATAGCGGCCGCGTTCAGGGACCACCCCGTGCGCACCCCCTGTGGTGTCGAGGAAACGCCACGCCTGCTGTGCCCTGGACGAGGGTCACGGATAGCAGCCGCCCTCAGGGACCACCCCGTGCGCACCCCGTGTACGCGTGTGGTGTCGAGAAAACGCTGCGCTGCGCTATGTTGTGAAATGTGTTACGCGTGTCTCATGTACGTGCCGTGCAGGTGTTGCGCGTGGGTGAGGGCGTGTATGTGTGTATGTGTGTTTGTGTATGTGTTTGTGTGTGTCTGTTTGTCTGTGTGTATGTGTCTGTGTCGGTGTGTCGGTGTGCCTGTGTATTTGTATGTATGTATGTCACGTCTGCCACGTTTTGCGGGGGAGGGAGGTGTGTGCGGGAGACGCGGGTGCGACGCGGCAGGGGGGAAAACCAGAACCTCACGAAACATGTGGGGAATCGTTGATTTCCCATTAGTTCCCAACCATCCTGTGGTGTTGGGTCCTCGTTTGTAAGAGACAGCGCCCCGCGTTCGCTCCTCCTCCTCCCGCTGCCCCCTCCCTCCGCCCTCCTCCCCCTCCTTGGCTCTGCTCCCGGAACACATCTCACACGCTTCGTAGCCCCATAGGTACCTCCACGGATGGCCCCACTGGGGAGGGTCGCATGCGGTTCCCCCACCAAGGGCAGCGTTTCGTGGCCCTAGAAGGAGCCCCACCGAAGGCCCCAGTGGCTGCTCTCGCATGCGGTGCCCCACCCAGGGCAGCGCTTCGTGGCCCCATAGGGAGCTCCGCCGATGGCCCCAGTGGGGGGGTCGCATGCGGTGCCCCCACCCAGGGCAGCGCTTCGTGGCCCCATAGGGAGCTCCGCCGATGGCCCCAATGGTGGGGTCGCAGGCGGTTCCCCCACCCAGGGCAGCGGTTCGTTGCCTTTTAGGGAGCTGCACCGATGCCCCAGTGGGGGTGTTCGCATGCGGTTCCCCCACCCAGGGCAGCGCTTCGTGGCCCCATAGGGAGCCCCGCCGATGGCCCCAGTGGGGGGGGGTCGCATGCGGTGCCCCACCCAGGGCAGCGCTTCGTGGCCCCATAGGGAGCTCCGCCGATGGCCCCAAGGGGGGGGGGGTCGCATGCGGTTCCCCCGCCCACGGCAGCGCTTCGTGGCCATATAAGGAGCTACACCGAAGGCCCCAGTGGCTGCTCTCGCACGCGGTTCCCCCGCCCAGGGCAGCGCTTCGTGGACCCATAACGAGCTCCGCCGATGGCCCCTGTGGGAGGGGGGGGGGGTCGCATGCGGTTCCCCCACCCAGAACACCGCTTCGTGGCTCCATAGGGAGCCCCGCCGATGGCCCCAGTAGGGGGGTCGCATGCGGTTCCCCCACCCAGGGCAACGCTTCGTTGCCCCACAGGGCGCTCCACCGAAGGCCCCAGTGGCTGCTCTCGCATGCGGTCCCCCCACCCAGGGCAACGTTTCGTGGCCCAATGGCCCCGATGGGGGTGTCCGCATGCGGTTCCCACACCCAGGGCAACGCTTCGTGGCCCCATCGGGAGCCCCGCCGATGGCCCCAGTGGGGGGGGTCGCCCCACCCAGGGCAGCGTTTCGTGGCCCTATAGGGAGCTCCAACGACGGCCCCAGTGGTTGCTCTCGCATGCCTTTCCCCCACCCTGGGCAGCGCTTCGTGGCCCCATAGGGAGCTCCACCGAAGGCCCCAGTGGCTGCGTTCCCAATGTGTTTCCCCACCCAGGGCAGCGTTTCGTGGCCCCACAGGGAGCTCCACCGAAGGCCCCAATGGCTGCTCTCGCATGCGGTTCCCCCTCCCAGGGCAGCGCTTCGTGGCCCCATAGGGAGCTCCACCGAAGGCCCCAGCGGCCGCTCCCGCACGCGCCCCCCCCCACCCAGGGCAGCGCCCCCTGGCCCCACAGGGAGTTCCACCGAAGGCCCCCGTGGCGCAAATCGCACGCGGTTCCCCCACCCAGGGCAGCGCTTCGTGGCCCTATCGGGAGCTCCACCGAAGGCCCGCCCCAGTGGCGCAGTTCGCATGCGTTTCCCCCACCCAGGGCAGCGCTTCGTGGCCCCATAGGGACCTCCACCGAAGGCCCCCGTGGCGCAAATCGCACGCGGTTCCCCCACGCAGGGCAGCGCTTCGTGGCCCCATAGGGAGCCCCACCGAAGGCCCCAGTGGCGCAGTTCGCTTGCGGTTCCCCCGCCCAGGGCAGCGCTTCGTGGCCCCATAGGGAGTTCCACCGAAGGCCCGTCCTGTGGCGCAGTTTGCATGCGGTTCCCCCACCCAAGGCAGCGCTTCGTGGCCTCATAGGGAGCCCCACCGAAAGCGGCACCCACAACGCGTTACGAACAATTGCTTATGGTTGGGTCCTTCGCTAGGATAATTTTTGAAGGATTGTGGCATTTGTTTTTTGTCTGCCTTACGACGGCCCGAGACGGCCCAAGTGCCCCCAAAGATCGCCCAAGAGGCCCCCAAGACGGCCTAAGAGGCCCTCAAGACGGCCCAAGAGGCCTCCACGCTCAAGATGGCCTCCAAGACGGCCCAAGAGCCCTCCAAGACGTCCTCCAAGAAGGTCCGAAAGGGTCAAAATGGCCTCCACACAGCCAAGATGACCTTCAAGATGCCCACGTGTTCCCCGAAGGCTTTCCAAACCGATTCGGGGAACACGTGGTCCGATAGCTTGGCAGGTCTGGCCTCAACGTTCGGCCACATAGGCGCTTCTTCCAAAAAGGCAGGGGGCGGCGGTGATTCGCCGTAGGCGTCTTTGATCCGCCGCCCCCTGTTGATTCATCACAGGGGTGCCTGGCGTTCTAGATCCTCTCGGTTTTGGTTTTGGTTCTTTTCCAAAAGAACTCCACCTGGGCCTCCGGCGCGTCCCGCCGGGGTCCCGGGAAGGTGCTCGATCCGGAAAAAATCCTCCAAGATGGCTCAAGATGGCGCCAAGATGGCCACGTTGGCCCAAGTTGGCTCCAAGATGTTCCAACATGGCCTCCAAGTTCGCCCAAGATGGTCCAAGACTGCCTCCAAGACGGCCCAAGATGCCTCCAAGACGGCCCAAGATGCCTCCAAGACGGCCCAAGACGGTCAAAGAGGCCCCCCAGAGGCCTCCAAGACAGTGCAAGAGGCCTCCAAGAGGTCCTCCAGGTGGGCCCGAAGAGGCCAAAATCATTGATTTGCCTTAGGTCGTTGAAGGATTTTGGCATTCGCTTGTTCTCGGCATTCCGACGGCTCAAGACGGCCCAAGAGGCCCCCAAGATCGCCCAAGAGGCCTCCAAGAGGGCTCCATGACGGTCCAAGAGGCCTCCAAGACGGCCCCAACTGGGCCCCAAGACGGCCCAAGAGACCTCCAAGACGCACAAGATGGCCTCCAAGACGGCCCCGAAGTGCCCCAAGAGGACCCCAAGTCGGTTCAGAGAGGCCCCAAAGACGGCTCCCGACGGCGTCAGACGGGCCAGGAACGCCATAAGACGACCAAAGAGGCACCCGAGAAGCCCCAAAAGGGCCCTAAGAGGCCCACAAGAGGCCCCAAGAGAGCCCAAGATAGCCCCAACATGGCCTCCAAGACGATCTCAAGATGCCCCAATCGAGCCCAAGAGTGCCTCAAGAGGCTCCGAAGAGGCATCCTCCCCCTTATCCTTTTTCCTCCTTCTCCTCCTCTTCCTCTTCCTCCCCCACGTGATCCCCGAAGACTTTCCACATCGGCTTGGGGAACACATGGTCCGATAGCTTCGCCCCATGCCTCCAAGACGGCCCAAGATGCCTCCAAGACGGCCTGACATGGCGTCAATATTGCCCAAGACGGCCCAAGAGGCCCCCGAGAGGCCTCCAAGACGGCCCAAGAGGCCTCCAAGAGGTCCTCCAGGAGGGCCCGAAGAGACCAAAATCACTCATTTTCCCCAAGTGTTTCAAGGATGTTGGCATTTGTTTCTTATCGACATTCCGACGGCTCAAGACGGCCCAAGAGGCCTCTTCCTCTTCCTCTTCATGTTCATTCTCCCCCACGTGTTCCCCGAAAGCTTTCCAAACCGATTCAGGGAACACATGGTCCGATAGCTTGGCAGGCCTCTGGTCACAACGTTCGGCCACATAGGCGCTTCCGACAGGGCAGGGGGCGGCAGTGATTCGCCGTAGACGTGTTCGATCCGCCGCCCCTTGTTGATTCATCACAGGGATGCATGGCGTTCTAGATCCTTTCGGTTTGGGTTTTGGTTTTTTCAAAAGAACTCCCCCTGGGGCTTCGGCCCGTCCCGCCGGCCACCCGGAAAGATCTTCCAGCTTGCCTAGAGGTGGTTGCCAAGGGCTTTTCCTGCTCCAGACGGCTCCAGACGGCCCAAGATGGCCTCCAAAACGCCTCCAACACTGCCAACACGGCCTCCAAGACGGCTAGGATGGCCCCAAGATGCCTCCAAAATGGCGCATGATGCCTCCAAGACGGCCTAAGATAGTCTCAAGATGGTTCAAGACGGCCCAAGAGACCCCCAAGAGCCCCCCAAGACGCCTCTAAGAGGTCCTCCAGGAAGGCCCGAAAGGGCCAAGATCATTAGTTTTCCTTAGGTGTTTGAAGGATTTTGGCATTTGCTTCGTTTCCGAAGACCTCAAGACGGCCCAAGAGGCCCAACCAAGATCGCCCCAAAATCGCCCACGAGGCCTCCAAGCTGGCCCCATGACTGCCCAAGAAGCCCACAAGACGGCCCCAAGAGGGCCTCAAGACGGCCCAAGAGGCCGCCTCCAAGATGCCTCCAAGACAGCCAAAATGGCCGTCGAGGCAGCCAAGATGGCCCCAAGATGCACCCAAGACGGCCCAAGATGGCCTCCAAATGGCCTAAGGCTGCCCAAAAGGCCCGCGAGACGCCTCCAAGACGGCCCAATAGCCGTCCAAGACGTCTTCCAGGAGGGCACGGCAGGGCTAAAATCATGTGTTTTCCTATGGTGTTTGACAGATGTTGGCATTTTCTTCTTTTCAGCTCTCCGACGGCCCAAGACGGCCCAAGCGGCCCCCAAAGATCGACCCAAGAGCGCCCAAGAGGCCTCCAAGATGGCCCCATGACAGCCCAAGCGGCCCCCAAGAGGGCCCCAACAAGGCCCCAAGACGGCCCAAGAGGCCCCCAAGACGCCCAAGATGGCCTCCAAGACGGCCAAGATGGCCCCCAAGATGCCTCCAAGACGGCCAAGAAGGCCTCCAAGACAGCGAAGATGGCCTCAAGATGCACCCAAGACGGCCCCAGATGGCCTGAAGATGGCCTTCGACTGCCCAAAAGGCTCACCAGAGGCCTCCAAGACGGCCCAAGACCCCTCCAAGACGTAGGCCCGAAAGCTCGGAAACCACCTGGTCAGATAGCTCGCCCGACTCGGTGTTCCCCGACGGCTTTCGAAACCCACTCGGGGAACGCGTGGCCCGATAACTTGGCCAAGCTCAAACCCGAATTTCGGCCACGCAGGAGCTTCCAAAGAGGCAGGGATCGGCGGTGATTCACCGCAGGCGTCTTCGATCCGCCGCCACGTGTTGATTTATCACAAGGGTGCCTGGCGGGCTGAACTTCTTACGGTTCCGTTTTGGTTCTTGTTCCAAAAGAACTCCCCCTGGGGCTGTGGCCCAGCACGCCAGCCACGCGAAAGGCCGCGCCGCTGCGCAACCCACATCTCCAAAAACGGCCGTTCCGCTCCAGACATCCTCAAAATATAGCGGTCTCAGAGGATCCTAACCCAAGACGCCTTATGATAAGAATTCGGTTTGCACAAAGCGGTCTCAAGATGACGGCAGACGGCCCTAAAGGCCCCCAAGAGGCCTCCAAGGCGGCACACGAGGCCTCCAAGAGGGCCTCCAGGAAGGGCGGAAGAGGCCAAAATCATTGATGAGCCTATGGTGTTTGAAGGATTTGGGCAGTTGCTGCTGTTCGGCCTTCCGACGGCCCGAGACGGCCCAAGAGCACCCAAAAGATCGCCCCGAGA
>CAUYUJ010014686.1:74915-97415 GCA_963575745.1 Prorocentrum cordatum
CCCTACCCGCTACGCTAACCCACTGACAACCCTCTCGCTTCGGCGGGGTACCCCACTGGGGCACGGACAATGCGTGAGAGGAGGGGGAGGAGGAGGAGGAGGAGGAGGAGGAGGAGGAGGAGGAGGAGGAGGAGGAGCAGCAGGAGGAGGAGGAGGAGGAGGAGGGGAGGGGGGAAGACGAGGTCCCCCGTCGGCAAGCCAGGCATGGGGGGGGAGGGGGCAGGCTCCTGGCACGGCGCCGCGGCCACTCGGGCTCCCGCTCACCCTCGCCGCCCTCGGCGTCCGGCCAGCCGCCTGGCGGGGGGGGCTGCGGCAGGGAGCTGACGAGGGCGCCGCGCCGCCGGAGGTGTGCTCCGGCAGGGGCTGCCAAAAGGTCGGGAGGGAAGGAGGTGGCAGAGAGGGGGAGGGAGCAGGAGGGAGGGGGAGAAGGGGAGAGGGGCGGGGGCAAGCCGGGTGCGCCCGCGGCATGTCTGACATGCCACTCGAGCCACCCACCCCTTTCCATTGCGCTCAGTTGTCTGGCGTCGCCGACGGGCGTTACAGCGGACCTGGAACCTCGAAAGAGCCCCTATCGTGTAATGCGCAATCAGGAAAAGGAGAGCTGTGGACATCGGAAGAGGAAGAGGAGAAGGACCGCACGCCACTGAAGGGAGACAGAAAAAGAGAGAGAGAGAGAGAGGGTCTGTGGTCAGTCACAAACCCCTAGGAGAGGCCCATCGGAGACGACCTTTTTGCACCACGGAAAGGAGCATCTCGGGAGGGACCCAGGGGAGCGCCAGAGGGCCCCCCCCTGGACGGCCCAAGAAGGCGCCCCACGACGGCCCCGGGGGACTCCCAAACCACCAGGGCTGCCCAGCGGAAGCCCAGGACAGCCCTAAGATTAAGTCGGGCCCGACTTAACCCTAAGACGGCCCAAATAGTCCCTATAAGAGTTCCTCGTGTCGCATGTGACGGCCTTCTGGGCGCTGCTCGAAGGGCGGGTACGCAGAGCATCTCGCTGGTACGGTGGGGGATTTGCCGCAGGCACCTGGATAGCTGTTTTTCTGGCCCGAAGCAAGACGGTGCAAAGGGCGACAACCACGGGCTCCAAGAACCATCTTCCTAAGCAAACCCGTGCTGGGGCAAGATGCACTCGGACCGCAATTCGGACTGCAGAACCAAAAGCAAGTGCACTCAAGAGATGGGAACTAGAGGAGACCGGCTTGCGCTGGATATCTGCACGAAACCTGCACGAGACGCACCATAAACCGATTGCTGCGGCACCGATGCCGAAGAAGAGCCCAGAATCGAATCGAAAAATCGGATCGGCAATCGAAATGAATCGAATCGCGGAAATCGGCAGCCGAGTTGGGAGATGTCGATTCGGCGGAAATCGGCAGTCCAGTAGGCCTCCATTGAGATGTCGGAGCCCGAATCGGAATCCCAAGCCGAATCGAATCGGAATCGGCAGCAATCGAGATCGAATCGAATCGAATCGGAGGAGTCGAATCGAGCCCTGCCCTGGAAAGTTCTTGCCTCAACAGACAGACGGGTGGAAAGCACACATTGTCCTGCCGCTGCTTCTCCTCGACTCTCCTTCTCTGGCCCTCGCTCCTCGCTCGTCCGCATCGTCCTCCAGCAGCTCTTCCCCCGTCTCACCGTCTCCACCCCTGCCTCCTCCACCTATCCCCCCCCTCCTCCTCCACTTGTTCTGATCACTGCGTTTCCTCCCTCAAAATTACTCCCTTTAAAATTACTCCCCTTCTCAAAATTACTGTGTCCCCTTCTCTTCCATTCCCCGCCCTTCAAATTTACTCCCCCCTTGTCGCACCACCAGGCGTGTCGATTGGCCCAGCTGGGCACTTCGATGGAGACGTCCTCGCAACTTCCGATCCTTAAGCTAAAAGGTTACAACCACTTCAAAGGCCGGAGGCCCGATCGTGTTCACACTGTGGCTGGCGCCTCAGCGCCGCGCACAGTCGTCTCAAGATCCTGAAGCAGCTTCTAGGACAGCAGCCGGGCCATGCACAGACTGCAGCTGACGCAGTAGCGCCGCGCACACCCGCCTTGGACGCTTGCAGCAGCTTCCAGGACGCAAGGCTGGCGAAGTGTTCAAAGTGCGGCGCTCGCCTGCGCGCCGCGGAGCGGAAATTCGCCTGGAAGACCTGCAGCAGCTGCAGGGACATGGGCCAGTTCGCCTTCAAGCGGTGGCTGCCGCCCTAGCGCCACGAATCTTCGTTTCGAGCGCTGACACCTGCGCCGGCAACGGAGGGCGGCTCTTCTTCACCGTAGGGCTCTCGCAGAGACGGCAAGCTCACACTGGCATAGCTCCAAGTGGGGGCGAAGCCTTGTCTCGCCGGAGTGGAGAGAGCCCATTGGACGCTCACATTTCAAGGGGGCGCTCCCAGCATTCAAAAGAAATTCTTACCCATGGCATCCATGCGGGATACCATCGAGCATGCCCGTGGAACAATTGAATTGACTTGGCGACGTTGCAATTAAATGCCATTAATTGTTTTTAGTCGCTGAATTAAATGTAATTACATGGAATTCGATGTCTTCTGGGAATTATGCGTTTTGAATTAAACGTCAGGGCCCAAACCAAATCCTGGACTTTGTGGTGGTAGGGGCCCATCAAACCATGCCCAGTGCAGAGGAGTACATGTCGGGCCTTACGCAGCTATGCGAGAGAGGCTTGGGACAAAAGGCTGTCTTGCAGCATCGCTGAGGCGTCCTAGCCTCATTCTGATCATCCTCCCCATACGGTCATGAGCTTTGTCAGCGAGCGAAGAACGGTACATAATAAACTTTTTCGCGGTCGGGGGCGCCTGTCCCTGGGCGGCTGGAAAGTTTATACCCCTACGGTGCCACCGTAAGGGTACAGACTTTCCAGCCGCCCAGGGGCAGGCGCCCCCGACCGCGAAAAAGTTTACTTTATACCGTTCTTCGCCCGTTGACTTTGTGCTCAGCGTGTCGCGGAGGTGGCCCTGGTGACACGACATGTCGCCGCGCCGCTTGTCCTCAACGCGCCCAAGTACACGAAGCCAAGACCACGGCCGACCCAAGGCAGACCTTGCGTCCGCGGCGGTATTTTGCCCTGGTGGGGCCCCGCGCCGGAACAAACGGCGCGGCGACAGATGCCTGGCGAGCGGATGCTGTGTCGCTCCGCTCCGCGGGGCGGGAGGCTGGGAAGAGCTCCGGAGGTTGACGCCTTGGGGACTGGGAAGCGGTTAGCATGTGGCGCCGAAGCATGGTGGGCCAAATCTGGCGGTGCCGCACGCTAGGCAAAGGCACAGGCCAACAATCTTGATGATGCCGAACATGCTCCTGCTCCTGCTCCTGTTCCCTCTCCTTCTCATCCTCCCCCTCACTCTCCTCCTCCGTTTCGTTGTCTTCCTCATTATCGCTTTCCTCTTCCTCCTCCGCCTTGTCCTCTTCCTCCTTCTCACCATACGACGTCACCTGGTCTGCCAACTCTGGTCCGCCCACTCTATCCGGGAAACGTGCGCCTCTGCCTGCTGGTGGAACGCTGCGACAGGTGCCTTTCGATGCCTGGCGGGGCAACTGCGCAAATGAGGAGTCACATCCGCGAGTGATCCATGCTCACTATCCTCGTCCTGCTCATCCCCCTCCTCTTCTCAACCTCGTCCCCCTCCTCCTGCTCCTCCTCCTCCGCTCCTCCCCCTCCGTTTCCTCAAACAGGGGATGCGCGAAGAACAATGCAGAGCGATGGAGAGAATGCCAACGGTGAGGGCACTGAGCATCGGTAACCAGGAAAACCGCTGGTGGTCCTAACTGGATGCTGTCAGCCTGAACATTCTGAGATTGCTTGGGCATCCGCAGAAATCGTCCGCTTCAGATGCAAGGCGATGGGGATGAGGAGAAGGAGGGGAAAGCACAGGCAGGAGGAAACGGGGTACCAAGCTGCGGAGCCCAGTGTGGGAGTTCCCCTGAACCCCCCTGGGAAACCCCCGAAAAAAACCGAGTTGTTTTTGATGTTCGAGTGTGTGTTCCCCCCCCGGATCCCCGCGGGGGAGCTCGGAGGGTTGTTGTGTGGTTCGCGGGGCCCGACACTTAAAAACAATATTGCTTCTGGACAACAGCCCCAAACAAACACAAACAAAAGCAACAAAACAAATATAAAAAACACGGAACAAAAACATTGGGGGGTTGTCGATGGTTCTTCGAGAGGTTCCCGGGAGCGACCAGACAAACCCCTTCAAATCGCAATTCGGGCTAGCCCCCCCAGGACCCCCCCAACTCGTTTTTTTCAAAAATTGTTCGAAGGTGTGTTGGGCTTTTTGTCTAATGTTTTCCGGGAGGGGAACCCCGAACAAAAACACAACTTGAGGATGCGTCGGTTGTTTTGCTGTGTTGTTCCGGATGTTTTTCGGTTGGTTTAAGACGACCCAAGTTGACCCCAAAGACGCCGAAGATGGCCTCCAAGACGGCCAAGATGGCCTCCAAGATGCCTCCAAGACGGCCAAGAAGGCCTCCAAGACAGCGAAGATGGCCCCAAGATGCGCCCAAGACGGCCCCAGATGGCCTCAAGATGGCCTTAGACTGCCCAAAAGGTCCGCCAGAGGCCTCCAAGACAGCCCAAGGCCCCTCCAAGACGTCCTCCAGGAGCCCCGAAAGCTCGGAAACCACCTGGCCCGATAGCTCGCCCCACACCGTGCTCCCCGAAGGCTTTCGAAACCCACTCGGGGAACGCGTGGCCCGATAGCTTGGCTCAAACCCGAACTTCGGCCGCGCAGGCGCTTCCAAAGAGGAAAGAGGCGGCAGTGATTCGCCGTAGGCGTCTTCGACGATGCAACGTCTGAATATGCGCTGAAGATTCCGATCCGCCCCCGCATGATGCTCCCAGATGCGACAAGGCAGCGCCGAGACGTACCGACGCGACTCTGACATATCCCAGTCTGACAGAGAGGGCGCCGGCGGCAGGGGGCGAAGCCCTTACGGATTACCCGTGCGCGGCGAGGCTCACCCGGGCTGAGCAGGTAAAGATGGCAAACAAATGGCAGGCTGAACTGGCCATTGAAGATGCTGACAGACTGACGGTATAGCTTGAGCGAGCGCGGAGAGAAAGAGAAAGAAAGAGAGAGACAGCGAGAGAGAAGGAGAAAGAAAAAGAGAAAGAGAAAGAAAAAGAGAGGCAGAGTGAGAGAGAGGGACAGAAACAAAAAAAAAAAACATGATAGTGTTAACGACACGAAATGAAAAGACTACAATAACTCCTCCGGAAAACAGAGGCACTCCACAACCCGCCAGCCTCTCCTTCTCCTGCTGCTCCTCCTCCTCCTCCTGCTGCTCCTCCTTCTCCTTCTCCTGCTCCTCCTCCTTCTCCTCCTCCTGCTCCTGCTCCTCCGTTGCCTCCTTCTCCTCCACCTCCTCCTCCTGGCCCTGCTCTCCCTCCGCTCCTCCGCCTCTCCATTCCTCTTCCTTACTTGAAGGGGTTTGTCTTGAGAACTCGCGCCATCCTGACCCCCCGCGCGAAAGAATGGGCCCGCCAACCGCCCCGGCTGTTTCCGGGAAGTCCGGGAAGTCCGCCGACGAACTCCAGCTCGGAGCCGTCGCGTGGGACCATCCTCCGAGAAGTGCCCCCCCTGATGGGCCTGTTTTCAACCACCACTACCATAAGTTGGAGGGGGGAAGGAGGCGAAGGACGAGGAGGAGGAGGAGGAGGAGGAGGAGGAGGAGGAGGAGGAGGACCACCCCCTCCCCCTCCTACTTATAGTGGTGGTGGTGGTGGAAAACAAGCCCACCACCCCCGAGGAGCCTCTCCAAAGAGGATCCGTGTTCGGGAAATCCAGGACCCAGGAAATACGGCGACGAATTCCAAACGGGCGCCCTCGCGCAGGACGTCTTCGGAAAACCAACACCCCGAGCATCCCCGAGGAGGCCCTCAAGGGCCCTCTTGTTCCGTGGGAATCCGGAGACGAATTCCAAACCGGCGCCCTCGCGCAGGACATCCTCAGAAAGCCGGCTCCTCGAGCCTCGACAAGGCCCAGAAGTCCGCTTCCGAGAGAAATGCGGGAAATTCAGCCGACGAATTCCAAACAGGCGCCCTCGCGTGGAACAGCATCATGAAACTGGCCCCCCGAGCCCCCCCGAGGAGGCCCTCAGACGCGCGCGGAGGCGCGCCGGGCGCGCCCCAGTCTGGAGCTCTCCCAAAAGACACCCCCCGGCACGCGAGACACTCAGGCCCCACGGCACCCCCAAATCGGGGATCTTCTGACCCGGGTCAATCCAGACCCGGGTCAGCAGGAAACCAAAAAACTGCAATGCGGGAACAAAAAAATGCAACGCAGGTCTTCGCAAACCCGGGTCAGCCAATATGCGCGGCCGCCTCGCGGCCACGAACGGCTCGCTAACCCAGGTCAGCCAGAGGGGGTCTTTGCAGGATCCTGCAGGATCCGGAGCCCTGGCTGACCCCCGTTTGCATCGACCCCCGTCTGACTACCTACCAGACCACCCCAACCCAACCCGAAGACCCGAATTTCGGGTTGGGGGGGGTACGGGTTCCATACGTGTTTCCCCGATGTCCCCCGACCCCCCCCAACTGGAAATGGAGGGCAAATCGAGACCTTCGGGTGGGGTTGGGGTGGTTCGGTGAGTGGTGACCGTCTCTTGAGCCCCACCCAAAGATCATGTCCGAGGATTTGCCGGCGCGCGCCGGGGCGCGCCGCCGGGGCGCGCCGGGGCGCGTCGGAGTCCGTGGCTCTCGCTCCAGACATGCCCCCAACGTCGACCCCCCCAGCGCGCGCGCGCGAGAGCCAGGCCCCGCCGCGCCCCCAGGGGCCATCCCGCTCCTCGGGAGCGGCCAGGAGTAAAGGGGCCCTGGGACACACACAAATCAATACACACAAACAAAAGGATCCCCCATATTGTTCCATATTTTCTGAATGTTCGTCTTCCCCCCCACTTCCCATCCCATATTTTCCTGGGGATCGACAATGAATTGTGTCTGTGTGTTTTTTCCCTCCTGAAAGAGGGGGGCGTCCACGAGGGGGGGGTGCAAATCCTGACCGGCGGCGCGTGCGCGGCCCAAGGGGGGGGACCAGGGGCGTAACGAAATGAGAAGCGGCGCCCTGCAATCTGGGGAGATCTATCATGGCCCCCGCCATGATATCCACCCCCCCTACACCCTGCGAAATGCTTAAGAAATCATGGGTTAAGAAATTCATAGTCTCAGAATTTGAATGAGAACCCAACATTTCTATAAAAAAAACTTAGGATTTACATTGAAACATTAAGAATAATCGAGACTCTGGCCGAAAATTTAAGTTTTCTTAAGCATCGCCTAAGGTGTACAGTCATCACCCCCCTCTGTCCCGCTCCGCGCCCCGAGGTCGGGGCCTTGAGGCCAGCCGGGACTGCACTCCGAGGGGGGCCCGTGGAGGCCAGCGCTGGCCTGCTCGGGGCGCCCGGCGAGGCCAGCTGGCGCTGCCTTCCATGGGGGGCTGTTTGCGCGGAGACCGAAGCCCCACCAATCGACGCAGCGCCGTCGGCGGAGCTGGCAAGCGTAAATCGGAAGCTGGGCGAGGGCTGCTAAACCCGTGGCTGCGAAAACGGCCCTCCCGGAAGAAAAAAAAACAACTTCCCGGAGATGAGGCGCGCGGCACGCGAAACATATGGTCAACGGGCTTCTTCCCGGCAGGGCGAAGACGACTTCCCGGAGGTCGATTTTAGCAGCCACGGATTTCGCAGCCCTTGCCCGGCTTCCGAGTAAACGTCCTCCAGGCCGATCCACGAGGGCTGCCTTGGCGCGCCCGAGGGCTCCACGACGTTCGAACAGCGGCCCTGGCTCCCACGCTTGAAGGCGATTGCTCCGCCAACGCCTCCCAAGCGATGGTGGAGCAGGGAAAGACCAACCCCTTTCGGGCGAGAGCCTCCTCGAGTGATTCGGGGCATCCCAGATGAAGTCCGCGCAGATGGGGTCGGAGGATCGCGCAGCATCGCATCGGCGCCCTCGGCGATGCATCGACCGCGCCAGCGTGGAGCAGGTCGGGTTCCACATCGGCGATGCACCGGTGATGTGAAGATCTCCACTGACCCAGAATTTGTGATGAAGATGATGATGCTGTTGATGTTGATGTTGATGTTGATGGTGATGGTGATGGTGCTGGTGATGGTGATGGTGATGGTGATGATGGTGATGGTGATGGTGATGGTGATGATGATGATGATGATGATGATGATGATGATGATGATGATGATGATGATGATGATGATGATGATGGTGATGGTGATGGTGATGGTGATGGTGATGGTGATGATGATGATGATGATGATGGTGATGATAATAATGATGATGATGATGATGATGATGATGATGATGATGATGACGTAATGCCTGCGATGCACAATGTGGTTCCGCACGTCGAAGTCTTCCTCGGCGGCTCTGCGACGGGGCCACCCGCCAGCGGGTTGAGTGCCCGTGCGCCGCTGAAGCCAAAAGCCAGAGCGCTTTCGGCACAAAACAAAGTGATGACTACCAATCGATACTCGGGAACTGACCGTTCAAAGGGTCTCGAATAGGATAAGACACAACAGCTCGCGTCGTCATCATCGCAGCCACAGAAGCACTCCATGGGATGAACTCGCTCACGGATCGCACGGAGACCAACCCGAGAAACTGGCAGCACCAGCGGAAGAAGCGCGAGCCACCGGAGTCCACGCGGCATCAGCTGGGGTAGGAATTCAGCACGCTGTGCAGCCATCTCAGGAGCACCCGAAAGATATCCAAAGCCAAACCCACAAATCTGACGAAACTGATGCAACCAGAAAACCTCCTCTCCCAAGACGCACGCCCTGAGAAAGCGCCCGAAGGAGAAGCCCGGGAGAAACGGGATACATGACAGGAAGAATGCGGCACGGGCGGAAATATGGAGATCACCACGGGGTAGTGAGAACGACCACTGGGTACGAGCATCATCTTCTCACTCGCTGCCTTGTGGGAGCTGAACGTCGCTCACTCGGTCCAACTGCTGGAGTGCCCCCCAAAAACACTGGATACGCGCCTGCTCGCCACGGCAAGGATCCCTGTCGTCCCTGGCCTCCGGGATCTCGCGCCGCTGCGCCGCCACCCTCGAAAGCGCCCTTTGCGAGCTTGCACTCGAACCGCCTGCGATCATTCGGGAGCGGCCAAGAGGGGGATGTCCAAGAGGGGGGGTGCAAATCATGACCCGCGGCATGTGCGCGGCCAAGCGGGGAGGCCAGGGACGCAATGAAATAAGAAGAGGCGCCATGAAATCTGGGGAAACATCATGGCCCCCGCCATGATATCCACCCCCCCCTAGTCATCATCCCCCTCTTGTCCGCCCCCGACCTGCGTCGCAAACGTTGACAACGCCCGGTTAAGCCGGGACCCAACAGCGCTCGCCACGATGTCGCCCTGGCGCTTGAGCTCCGAGTCCCAGGCCCCCTTCTGCCCCCGCTCCCGGAAACGATTGACATGGGGACGCTTCTTGGCCAGGATCCGCTCTGCGCGGCCAACTCCCTGCTCGAAGCCCGAGTCGCCACGACGGCGAAGGCAGTCGATGTCACGGTCGCGGCCCCCTCGACCACGGTCGTTGCATCAGCCGCGACCGCGTCGGCCGCCGCGATCCCCGCGACGGTCAGAGTCATGATCGCGACCGCAGCGGCCGCGAGGTTGAAAGCCTTTGCCACCGCCGCCACGTCCCACGGCGCAGACCAAGTCGGCGTTCAGCACGAGAGACAAAACTACAGTCGGGGCGTTGACCTAAGGAACCCTAAATAAGGAACGAGGCCCGTTTTTTTCATAAATTGAACTTCGATTTCCGATCGAAAACATAAGGAAAAATTGAGGCGAGCTGTGAAACACTTGAGGAACACGGAGCCCCTCCCCAACGAAAAGGGTTCCTTCTTCAGGGCCCCGACTGTACCTTGGGAGAGCACTGAGCACAGTCGGCGACGGCGGAAGGACGTGCATGAACTCCCCGCGACAGAGGGCATCGCGTACAGTCGGGGCGCTGACCTAAGGAACCCTAAATAAGGAACGGGGCCCCTTTTCTCCAGAAGTTGAACTTCGATTTCCCTTTCGAAAACCTGAGGAAAACGTGGGGCAAACTGTGAAACACTTAAGGAACACCGAGCCCCTACCCAACGAAAAGAGTTCCTTCTTCAGCGCCCCGACTGTAGCCAAGTTTAAGAAGTTCCAACACACATCAAAGTGTAGCCACTGCTGACAAGGCCCTCGTCAAACCGGCAGCCCGAGACGAGGCCAACTTGTTCAACGGAGACAAGCGACTGCGAATTCTCGAAGATTACCAGAGCAAACGAACACGCCCAAAGACGCCGCTGATTCTCATGCGCCAAACTCATCGAACGGGACTGCAAACGGAACCCCAAATTGAACCGCGCAAAGACCTCGCCGCATGGACAAAGGTAAACAAAATCATAAAACGTCGGGCCACGACGATTGGAGCATAATCAATCCGTGTAAACAGATTCCTGAAAACACGGCTTCATTCACCATCACCCGCATAACGGCACCATTTGCACGCGCTCTGCAGAGGGGGTCCAGGGGAAAGCCCAAGGCGTCCAGCTCATGAAAATCCTAGACCATCGCAAAGTCTTCACGAGCAAACCGAGGCGAGACAGCGGCACTGCTAATGGATCCACCTATATAAAGCCCCAGAACCTCGAAGACGACGCCCCCCAAAACTGCGAAACTATACACAATCTGCCCACGACGAAAGCCCGCCTCAGAACCTCCAGAAACAAGGCCGACCAAGCTCGACTCCAGGGACGCGTCGCTGCAGACGCTTTATGCTGGGAACCCTTGGCAATGAAGATGGCACCAACGCCTGCAACAGACGGAGAAAGCGACCCGAACAACATCCAAGCCGGCATGACGTTCTCACTGCGGCAACTCTCGAATGCTTCATCAACACCGGGAATGGCAACTTGGAGGCGTCCGTGACAGCAAAGGCGAAGACAGCAGCCACAAGCGAGGGGGCTGCGATGTCCTCCAACTCAAGCCGCACAAAGCGGCCAACATCCCAAATATCCCAGAGCCCATACCCAACACCTGAAATCACAAGAACAGCGCGCACAGCACGCCCAATGACCATTTACGGACGAGCAGAGAGAATGGAAAACGTAGCAACGGTTATCCTTATGCACGAGTGAGACAGGCGACCGCACTGCCAGGTGCCACCAGTCTGAGAAGTACATCGACTTGACGAAACGGAAGATCCCACGTCGATGAAGGAAAAAACTGGCAACCCAAGCTGCGTAAGAGCACTATGCCAAGACAGAACATCGAGGCCAAAGGCGAGGATGGAAGCGCCAAGAACTCTCATCTTCCGACATTGCGGACGCAAGATACGGACCAACCGCACCAGGCTGAATACGCCAAGCCTGAGTTGAATCCTTATCATCCCACGTCAACGCACCGCGCTGACGAAAAACCTCGCGGAAACCATCTTCGAGAACTGCCAAAGGCTGAGAAGAGAGGGACCAGGGAACGGGCAAGTCATGGACTCCATCGTTCAGACACTGGCGCGCACGGTGCTGAACACGAGGGCGAAGACGATGCCGCTGGCCCCACTAAACCCAAGAACCTTGAAGTAGGCGTTGGCGACGTGGAACGGGCGGGCATACACGCGGTTTCCACGGAACTGAAGACGCAGAACCAGATGGGGACAGAGCATGCGGACTAAGGGCGTCAACAGGAATACGTTGGAATTTAGCATGTCACAAACCACGACTAAGTAATCAGGAACCATCGACGCACTGGGAGGGACAACGCTAAGTTGAGCAGACACCCACTTCCGAACAGGCTCACAACGGAATTCTTGAGGAGTAGTGAGGACGTAGCACCCCGCAAGTGCGGATCAGAGTGAGGGGGCGGGCGCGGGCGGGCGCGGGCGACGCGGGCGTCGAGCCGGCGGACCTCGTGGCCCTCACCTTCCCTGTCGATGGCGCCCTCCTTCTCCTCCTCCTTCTCCTCCTCCTCCTCCTGCTCCTCCTCCTCCTCCTCTTCCTCGTCCGCGTCCTCGTCCTCATCGTCGTCGTCGTCGTCGTCGTCGTCGTCCGCCTCCTCCTCCACCTTCTCCTCCTCTTCCTACTTTTATGCCTCCTCCTCCTCCTCCTGACAGGACGCGCAGGGTGCCACTCGGAACGAATGCAAAAACAGCCCGCCGCAAGCGCCGAAAATTTTGACTTGTACACTGGACGCGGTTTGGGTCGCGGGTGGGTCGCAGGTTCTCCACCTGGAACGAATGCAAAATAAGCCCGCCGCAGGTGCCGAAAATTTTGGGTGGGTCGCGGATGGGTCGCGGGTCGGTCGCGGGTGGGTGGCGGTGGGTCGCGGGTGGGTCGCGGGTGGGTCGCGGGTGGGTCGCGGGTGGGTCGCGGGTGGGTCGCGGGTGGGTCGCGGGTGGGTCGCGGGGTGGGTCGCGGGTGGGTCGCGGTCGCGGGGGCGGGGTGGGTCGCGGGGGGTCGCGGCGCGGATGGGTCGCGGGTCGCGGGTGGGTCGCGGGGTGGGTCGCGGCGCGCGGGTGGGTCGCGCGCGGGGGGGTGGGTCGCGGGTGGGTCGCAGGTTCTCCACCTGGAACGAATGCAAAAGAAGACCGCCGCAGGCGCCGAAAATTTTGGGTGGGTCGCGGGTATGTCGCGGGTGGGTCGCGGGTGGGTGGCGGTGGGTCGCGGGTGAGTCGCGGGTGGGTCGCGGGTGGTTCGCGGGGTGGGTCGCGGGTGGGTCGCGGGTGGGTCGCCGGTGGGTCGCGGGGGGGTCGCCGGGGGGGTCGCGGGGTGGGTCGCGGGCGGGTCGCGGGTTGGGTCGCGGATGGGTCGCGGGTGGGTCGCGGGAGGGTCGCGGGGTGGGTCGCGGGTGGGTCGCGAGGTGGGTCGCGGGTGGGTCGCGGGTGGGTCGCGGGTGGGTCGCGGGTGGGTCGCGGGGCGGGTCGCGGGTGGGACGACGACAACAACAAACAACAAACAACAACAAGAACAACAACAACACCAACAACAACAACAACAACAACAACAACAACGACGACGACGACGACGACGACGACGACGACGACAACAACAACAACCAGAATCCGCATCGCGGAATTCCACTTCAGCCACGCGCCCAGGGACAGTGAATGACCGTTCGGCTCAGCCCCCTCACTCTGACAAAACGACGTAGCAGATGCAAGCGGCGAATCAAATCACGAGGTACCACCACAGGGGGCACACACACACAGGTGAATGCCCACGCCGAACACAAAGACGGTTGAGATGAACCCTCGCTGCGAACTGAGTTGGGAGACCACCCGTTTGATTCTGAATAAAATCAGCTAGTATACCCATATATATATATATATGTGTGTGTGACTGTATGTGTGTACTCGGCGTTCTGCCACAAGAACCACGGGGAAGGCAAAGCACTGCCAGCATTCCTCGACGCACTATATGCCATTCGGGTACACAAGCAAGAGGGTTACGCTCCCCAGTATTGAGCGGACCATAGAAACCAGTAGAAGATAGCCATACAACACAAGTGGAACAGGTAGAGATTGTTGAAACTGCCGCGCACAAGGGAATAGGATGGCTCCCTGACGGGCTTCTTTACGGAGAGAACCACAAAATGTGGTCGAAGTCCACGCAGGAACTGTGGATTCAGCACGAACGCAAGGGAACTGTCGAGACCGAGGTTCAGCCCGACCAGGTCGGACTTGTGAACCACGACGCTGAATGTTGGATGTGCTGGGGAAGTCTGACATCAAGTCCAGTGCACTCAGGATGTAACATCTGTGCCAACATACGCTCGATGGTGAGCGCCTTCAACTCAATAGGACTCAAAGACAAAAGCAACATTGCCAACAGACTTGGGGAGGGAGACATACCGCGGCAACTCAGAATGACGAAGAGATTGGAACCCAAGCAACGCAGGAAGACCAGGGAGACGACGAGCCTGTGAATCGTTAGCCTTGCCAGTATGAATGCCATTGTGGCCAAACAGAAGATCGACAGCAGCACCAGAACCCGCTGATAGTCGGAAGGTATCGAGCCGGAACTGGAACCACTCCACGGCCCCATTGTTGATGTGGAACGCCATCCCACGAGGAATCGCAAGCACTGCTCGACGCGCCCACCCTGGGGCCCAGAGCGCACATGGCACCACGTGGCAGGGTAAGAGCCAATACCTGGGCAAGGGGCGCCAGCACCAAGTGGCCAGCAGCGCAAGAACGCCCGACACGAAGGCGGCCAGGCACAATCGACTGCAAGATAAAGAACACAGCTTGACACACCACCCAGCAATCACAGCACCAGACAAGGGACCAAGGAGACAGGTGTGAGCACGAGCGAATTGGGTGGCCTCTGGTGCCCACAAATTCGACGATGCAGGCGGGGGCACTTCACCGCAATCGGCATGACACGAACTCAGACAGGAGAGGAGGGATAAAAACGACAATGGATGAGCACACGGGATGTGGAGACGGACGTCCAAACCAGCAAGAGAGAAGTGCCAGCCACGCAAGTAACAGAGTGCCCACTCGCGCCTCTCGGAGCGTGCACGCCACCGCTGCGGCACTCCCAGGAGAGGGGAAGGTGTGCAAAATGCCACGGGAGGCGGCAACGACTCACACCACGACAAAGGACACCCGCGAGGTGGAGGATCACGAGGAAGAGGGGACGCTCGAGAGATGAACAGACTGACGGCCGCTGAACATCGGAACACCTGCCGGTCTCGAGATGATCGGAACCCCTGCGATGCACAGCGCTGCTTCGCGCGTCAACATCTGGCCCGGCGGCTCTGCGGTGGGGCCGCCCGCCGGCGGGTCGAGCGCCCGCGCGCCGCGGAAAGAGTCCAGAGCCAGAGCACCTGCGGTAGGGAGCAGCCTGACATGGGCGGTGATGGTGCTGGCGCTGAGAATGGCGCTGATGAGGATGACAACGACGCTGGCAACGACGGTGATGGTGGTGGTGGTGGTGATGCTGCTGCGGACGATGATGATGCTGTTGATGCTGATGATGCTGATGGTGATGGTGACGATGACGATGATGATGACGGTGACGATGATGGTGGTGACGATGATGGTGGTGATGGTGGTGACGGTGGCGGCGATGGTGATGATGAGGATGATGGCGATTCACATAAAGATGACGATGACGAAGGTGGTGAGGATGATGATGACAATGGTGGCGATGGTGATGATGACGGTGACGATAGCGATGGTGGAGCTGATGATGACGATGATGCTGAAGATGCTGATGTTGATGATCGTGGTGGCGATGGTGATGATGATGATGATGATGATGATGATGATGATGATGATGATGATGGTGATGCTGATGATGATGGTGATGATGATGATGATGATGGTGATGGTGATGGCGATGCTGTTGTTGTTGATGATGATGATGGTGATGATGATGATAGTGATGATGATGATGATGATGATGATGATGATGATGATGATGATGATGATGATGATGATGATGATGATGATGATGATGATGAGTATGCTGACGATGAGGATGGTGAACAGGATGAGAAGACTGATGATGATGCTGATTAGAATGATGATGGTGGTGATAATGATGGTTATGATGATGATGGTGGTGATGATGATGATTTCCGTCCAGCGCTAAAGCGCCGAAACATGTCGTGACACTTCGCGACCTTCTACTCGTACCCCGTTTGGGAGGCCTGGAAGGGTGGAGCCCCCGTTCTAGCCAGCCTCGAACTCATCCCTATCCCTAAAAGATGGGCGAGCAGAAAGCGAGGACAATCCTAGGGGCAGGCCCTCGGAGACTGAGGGAATCCTTGAGATCGGCGCCGAGGTGAGGTGATGCCAAACATGGGGACAGGGATAGGGATATGCTCCAGGCCGGCAAAGACATTCCCCGCCCAGGGGCCGCTCGGCGGACACGCCTCCCCCGCGTCGCCCAGCAGCGGCGTGGACAGCGCTTCTGGGCCGCGGGGCGCCCGGGAGGAGGCCGCCGCCTGCCCCGGCGCCTCGGGCGGCGGCTCCTGGGCGGCCCGGGGGGGCGGAGAGCGGCGGGGCGAGGAGGAGGCGGAGGAGGAGGAGGAGGAGGCGGAGGAGGAGGAGGAGGCGGAGGAGGAGGCGGAGGAGGAGGAGGCGGAGGAGGAGGAGGAGGAGGAGGAGAACGGCTCCTAGGCCGAGGAAGAGGAGGAGGCGGAGGAGGAGGAGGAGGAGGCGGAGGCGGAGGCGGAGGCGGAGGAGGGGGAGAAGGGGGGGGAGAGGGGGACCACCAGGCGGACCTAGTCGTGCAACCGAGGGACGACAGCACGGGCCATTCTCATGGGCCACCTCGACCAAACAGATCAAGCGGGGAGGCGATACGCGAACGTCCAGAATAGAAGGCCCTCAAACATATAGGGGCAAGCCCGACTCAGGAAGCCGCCCTGCCCCGATGACGGCAGTGTTATGATCATGTCTGTACCTAGTGGGCCATGCTCGGCGGGCCCAGCACGTTGGCCTTCAAAAGCCGACGGTTGGCCACTCTGCCCTGGGTCGCCCCGTACGAGCCGCATGTGGTGCACACCATGGCCACGAGGGTCACCAAAACTTGATGCCCATGGCGTTGGACGATAGCTTCAGCGGCCACCGACACCACTTCACGGACCGAACTCGCGAGGAAGCGGAGGAGGAGGAGGACAAGGAGGAGGAGGACAAGGAGGACAAGGACAAGGAGGAGAAGGAGGAAGAGGAGTAGGAGGGAAAGGAGGAGGGGGAGGGGAAGGAGAAGTGAGAGGAGGAGAGGAAGGAGATCAGAGGAGGGGAGGAGGGGGAGGAGGCACAGTGGCGGTGCAGGGTGCAGGCGTGCATGCTGGGCCGAAACTAGCGGGGTCTGGGCGACGGCGGCCGGGGAACCGCTATCGCACCCTGGACAGGAGCATGGGAGGACGAATGGGGGGAAGGGGACGAGGAGCGAAGTGGGGGGAGATCGGCCCGGGCTGCAGTGAACTCGCGCCTTGTTAGACGGGTGCCGCACCTGCAACGGCTTCGTGACCGACTGGGGGCCACCCAAAAAGACAGAGCGAGGGCTCGTTCATCGATTGCCGAAGGAACGGGCGCGTTGGCAACCCCAATGGGGGTGGCGGAGCCACTGAGAAGAGAAAGCCGGGTTGCCCGTGCCGCCCTGGTGGCGTACTCCAGAGGGCTCGGGGGAGATGCTCTTCGGAGGCAAACAGTATTCTGACAGACGCCCCGTGCGTCCTCCAACTACTCAGCTGGAGCCCTGCGCACCATCAGCAGGGGGAGAGGCAACGATGACGAGGAGGAGGTAAGGTAGTGTGAGGTTCGGCGGCGAGCCCAAGGGGAAATAAGAAGGTGCTGGCCTTCTCAAAAGGCTCGGAAATCCCCCGGCCTCCTGAGAAACTCTCGAGGCCTCCCCCGAAGACGCGCAGAAAAAAACCTCCCAGAAGGCCGGCGAGGCCGTCTGAGTAGCCCCGCCGCCGTCTGAGAGGGCCTCCTCCTGAGGAGGAGGAGGAGGAGGAGGAGGAGGAGGAGGAGGAGGAGGAGGAGGAGGAGGAGCAGGAGGAGGAGGAGGAGGAGGAGGAGGAGGAGGATGGGCAGCAGCAGAAGGAGCAGCAGCAGAAGGAGCAGGAGGAGGAGGAGGAGGAGGAGGAGCAGTAGGAGGAGCAGAAGGAGGAGGACCCTCGCTCGCCGCCGAGAGGCGAGGGCGCTCGGCGGCCCCGAGGAGCCCCGCGTGGCGCCCCCAGGGGAGGCCCCGCAGCCCCGGCGGGCGGCCTCTCGCGCCCCCCCCGAGGAGCGGTGCCGCCCCCGGCGCGGGCGGGCCCTCCGGCGAGGTGCCCCGCGCGCGGTGCCTCCCGGCCTCCGCGGCTCTCCCGAGGGGGCAGGGGCGAGCGAGGGAGGGAATAAACTTGCGGGCTCGAGGTTCGAGGTCTTCGGGCGTTTCCGTCGGCTCTCGGCGCTCTGCCAGCCCCGGGATGCTCGCCAACAGCTGCGCCTCGCCGAGGGCGTTCTGAGGGGGGCCCCGACCGTCCCGAGCGGTCGCTGGAGGCACGAGTTATGACCCCGAAACCAAATGCGGCGGTGCGCCCGGGGGTAAGCGAGAGGGAGAAGGCCTTCTCGGAAAGCGGCGGGGCTTCTCAGAAGCCCTCGCGCGCCTGCTGAGAAGTTGTTGTCTGTGTCTCCGGGGAAGGCTTAGAGAACTTCTCAGAAGGCCGGGGGACTTCCGAGCCTTCCTGAGGAGGCCCGTTCCTTCTCACTTCCCCCCGTCGCTCGCCGCCGATAGGGGGCAAGAACCTGGTCTACGGTCGCCCGGCATAGTAAGGACGCACGATGAGGACGCAAAAAGGCTTCGGATGCAAGGCTCGAGGCGAACCTGAGTGGAGCCACAAGTTGAGATACAGTCAGCCCATGCAAAAAGGATGCGCGGTAAGGATGCGCGAATCGCATGAACTCTATAAAGGGTTTGGCTTGTTCTCGCCACGCCCACGAGCCCCGACCTTCCCCCTGCGGGCCTTGGCCCCCTGCCCGACGAGCGCCGGCTCTGGAAGCGTGCCCGCAACGGTTGGGCAAGCAAAGGGTTGGAGGAGGAGGGTAGAAAAGGAGGAGGAAGAGAAGGAGGAAGAGGAGGGGGAGGAGGAGGAGAAGGAGAGAGGAGGAGAAGAGGAGGAGGAGGAGGAGAAGGAGAGGAGGAGAAGAGGAGGAGGAGGAGGGGGCCCGCAAAAGCAGGCCGTCGGCGTGGTCTCGGGCAGCGAGGGGGCTGCGCTCCACCCGGCTCGGGTGCGCAACCTCGGGCTGCGCGCGCGCCCCGCTGTAAAAGGTGCGCCGTGCTTGCAGAGCTCTGGGGCCTGCGGTGGCAGGAGGAGGAGGCAGGAGGAGGAGGAGGAGGAGGAGGAGGAGGAGGAGGAGGAGGAAGAGAAGGAGTAGGAGTAGGAGGAGGAGGAGGAGGAGGAGGAGGAGGAAGATGAAGAGGATAGGGCGGATAGGGGATGAGGATGAGGTGGGTGAGGAGGGTAAACTGAAGGGGGGGACTTGTGAGAAGGAGGGGTGGGTGGGTGGAGGGGGGAGGGGGAAGAGGAGGACGTGAAGGGGGAAAGATGGGGAAAGAGACAGTCGGGGGGAGGGCAGAGGGGGGAGGCTGGAGGATGAGGAGGGCAACCATGGGAGATATCAGGGGCACAAGAGAACAATATCTCGGATCGGGCACCTAAGGTAAACGGTTTGTTTAGACACGTACGGGGACCCATAAAAACCTACACGCGACCAACATACATTGGAAACACAACAGAACCCGAGGTAACAACATTAGCAGGTTCGGGTAAACCGTCGGGCACCGCTGGACATCATCGAACATCTGAGAGAACAAATTGGCAGTCCTAGGAAAACCAACACAACCGTGAAGGACCAAACAAACAGCACACAAACCAAAGGGCAAGCCATGGGGCACCTAACGGACATCAGGATGCCGAAGGACATCTCGGACCAACAATAAGAGAAGCGAACGGCAACCATCGAACAACGAAGGGGAACCTGGGAAACGAAAAGGGACACCGTTAGGAACAACATCTACAAATCTACAGATCTACATCGCGTCCGTGAACAAACACGCAAAGGCTTGTCAGCAAAAACCGGGCGAAATGTAGTATGAGAGCAGCACTTGTCGCACACGATTGGGCTCTTGAGCCCTTGAGACAAGGTCTCTCCCAGGGGCTCCTAGCATTGTGGGCGTCCTGCGGAGAATGTCGGTCAGGCCAAGGACCCATTGCTACTTACGGCCAATAAGTCTTCCTTCTCTGTTACTATTTAAGACAACGTTGCACGAATTTGCATTAACTCAGTTCTCCGTGTTTGTCATGAGATGCATGGTTTTCTTTGGATCGTGTTAGTTTCTACCCGTATGCATTAGCTTCCATAAATTATCAGTCATCTCATTCGGCTCCATTACTCTTCAAATCTGTCAACGACTCCCCGTCAAAACTGCCACTGGCGCGTCGCGCACACCAGAACATTGCACCATCCAGAAAAAAACGACGACGACGACGACGACGACGGCGACGGCGACGACGACGACGACGACAACAACAACAACAACAACAACAACAACAATTACTAGCACGTGGGGACACTCCGTTCTCACCAGTGCCAAGGTTTTCATACGACGCCCGCCAATACCCCCACTTTGTGGGGGGGCCGGTTCAAGCTCTACCACATTTCCAAACGACTCTTCGCCACCACCCACACCCAGCTTCCCGCCCTATGACGTTCGGACACTTCACTTCGTGGCCTGCGGACGACCGTGGCTACTAACTGGCGCATGGGTACATGGGTACACTGGAAAGAGCTTGCGAAAGTAGCTCGCGCGAGCTCATGTAACATAAATGTTGAAAAACCATTGGTTTTTTAGGATTCGGACAGCGCGCGCGGGTAGAAATTTTGAAAATTCGTACAGATGTTTTTCGAGGACCTACGGTGCGATTCGTATGATTTTATGTTGCGCGGTGCTAAAATTCCTAAGAAACCCAATGGTTTTTGAAGATTTCGGCGTGCGCGCGCGAAGAAAAAACGAATGTGTCCCGCATGGTATTATTTGACAGGGATGATGGCCCTGGCAGGTGCGCAACCGTTGTTGCAGAAGTTCGAAAAAGTTGCTCGCAAAAGCCCGTTTGACAGAAATGTTAAAAAGTGGTTTCCCTACGAATCCGCAAGAGCGCGCGGGATGAAATTTTGACATTTTTTTTGAAAAACCATTGGTTTTTTGATGTGTTTATGTTAAAATCGCTACGAAAACTAAGGTTTTGGAAGGATTTCGTCTTGCGCGCGCGAATGTCCACTTTACCTTATTTTTTGCAAGGGATTCTTGAAGTTTGGTTATGTTAGAACAAGAAATGTCCACTTTAGCTTATTTTTTGCAAGGGAAAACCGATCGTAACAACACAACCGGATCCGGACTCCCCCGTTTTGCCTGAGACGTTCCTCACGAAAATGATGAAAATGAGGCTGCGGCCTAGGCGCGGCGGGGGGGTCGTGCACCAGGGGCCCCAACAATAATTATTCTTTAGAAGTAATAATGTTCAACAACAACAACACAACAACAACAACAACACAACAAACAACAACAACAACAACAACAACAACCAACAATCATTTTACCCGAACGCTCAGTGTTCTCACCAGTGCCAGGGTTTTCATGCGACGCGAGACAATACCCCCACTTCGTGGGGGGGCAGTTCAAGCTCTACCAAATATCCAAACGACTCTTCGCGACCACCCAAACCCAGCTTCCCGCCCTATGACGTTGGGACACTTCACTTCGTGGCGTGCGGACGACCGTGGCTACTACACTGGCGTGGGGTACACACCCACAGAACTTGGTCACTTATTCGGGGCGCGCGTGTGCCCAGCATCCTGCAATTGTGACATACAATACATGACACAGACAGACAGAGAGAGAGACAGAGAGCAGACAGAGAGAGAGACAGAGAGAGCGGAGTTGGTCACATTTTTGGGGCAAGTTCCTAAGATCGTCGTGTTTTTTGTTGGTCTTGCGCGCGCGAATGTCCACTTTACTTTTTTTTGCAAGGGAGTATTGAAATTTGATTATGTTAGAACAAGAAAAAGTAGCTCGCGCGAGCTCATGTAACATGTTGAAAAACCATTGGTTTTGTGGGAGTCGGACAGCGCGCGCGGGATGAAATTTGGACATTTTTTTTTGAAAAACCATTGGGTTTTTGATGTTTTTATGTTGAAATCGTTACGAAACCTAAGGTTCTGGAAGGATTTCGTCTTGCGCGCGCGAATGTCCACTTTACCTTATTTTTTGCAAGGGATTATTGAAATTTGATTATGTTAGAACAAGAAAAAGTAGCTCGCGCGAGCTCATGTAACATAAATGTTGAAAAACCATTGGTTTTGTGGGATTCGGACAGCGCGCGCGGAAGGACATTTTGACATTTTTTTCTTAAAAAACCATTGGGTTTTTGATGTTTTTATGTTAAAATCGTTACGAAACCTAAGGTTTTGGAAGGATTTCGTCTTGCGCGCACGAATGTCCACTTTACCTTATTTTTTGCAAGGGATTCTTGCAATTTGATCAAGTAAGAACAAGAATTTTCATTTTATAGTGTTTTTTGCAAGGGAAAACGGATTACAACAAAACAACCGGATCCGGTGACAATCCACTTTTCTGAAGCTTTCGCTAGAAAATGAAGGAAATGAGGCTGCGGCCTAGGTTTTGGAGGGGGGTCGCGCACCAGGGGTCTCAACAATAATATTTCTTTAGAAGTAATAATATTCAACAACAACAGCAGCAGCAACAACAACCGCCTGCTGCCGGCCTCGCTTACAAACAGGCGCCTCGGTCTCGGGCCGAAAGGGGTTTCTGCTCTAGGGCCTTCGGCGCAAATGCGCGCGCGGGTGGATTCGAGTGGGCGTGGTTGAATATGTGTCTGGTGGCTGATGTGCGTGGGCGCGGGTAATCAGCGCGAGCCAGCAAGGGGGGGCCAAGTGCAATTGGATACAGAGAGGCGACCATCTGACACCAAAAGGAAGCCTTTCAAAC
>CAUYUJ010014686.1:102415-117415 GCA_963575745.1 Prorocentrum cordatum
AGGAGAAGGGAGTCGGCACCCCACTGCTCTATTCAGAACGAAAACCCAGCGAAGGGAGGGTTGGAAATAAAGCACGCCAGGGCCGACAGAAGGGATGCGAGAGGCGAGAGCCGAGAGGAGAGCGGGGGGGGCGGGAGGGGAAGGAGAAGGAGAAGAGAGTCCGGCACCCAAATTTGTTTGCATAGGAGGCTCTGAGGCGGAGAGTAATGTCCTGCAGGCCGAAAATTAGAATGTTGCGTGTCCTGTAGAGAAGTCTCCGCTTACAGAGTTTGTGTCCTGTACACTCGCGTGTACAGGACACTCTCTAGTAGAAGAAGAAGAAGAAGAAGAAGAAGAAGAAGAAGAAGAAGAAGAAGAAGAGAAACAACAAAAAACGGCATAAACATAAACTGTTGGCGCTCTGCGCGGATTTCTTGGATCTGCGCTGGACCCCCAAAGAATCCGCGCGGAGCGCCGACGGTGAATGTTTACGCCGTTCTTTCTTCTTTGATCTATTCAGAGCGAGAACCCAACCGAGGGAGGCCTGGGAAGCAAGCGCGCGGGGGCCGACCCGACGAAAGTAGAGGTCCCGGCGCGGGAGGTCCGGGGCGCGCCTCTCCCCCCAAACGTTTTTTGCTGCGCGGCGGCTCGTCCAGGGAGGAGGAGCCGACGGGGCAGCGCGGCCGTCCAGCCAGCCTGGAGAGGCGAGGGGGATCGGCGGCGAGCGAGGGGGGGAAGTGCGAGAGGCCCTCTCAGAGGGCGGCGGGACTTCTTCTCAGAAGTCCTCGCGCCTTCTGAGGAGTCTTCTTGTCATGTCTTCGGGGAACGGTTCGAAAACTGCTCAGAAGGCCCGGGGACTTCCGAGCCTTCTGACAAGGCCCGCCCCTTCTCACTTCCCCCCCGCCCCCTCGCTCGCCGCCGCCGAGGGGAGGTCAGCCCGTCCAGCCGCCGCCTGAAGCAGGGCGATCGGCGGAAGCTGGCCCGCAGGTGTCGTCGTGCCGCCGAGGCCGGCTTGGTACGACCGTATTTCTACGACGCTGGTTCATGCCCACTTGCGTTCCCTCGAGGTGTAGTTATTCTTGAACTGCGGCTGCAGTTTGCTGCCAGGTTCCACTCCCCTCCTGGGAGTATATGCCCTAAGTGGCCCGCATCCCGACATGCAGCAACTGTCGGGCATGCTGCTGCGAGGGACGACCCCTGGCACGAGCTGGGTAGAACGCAGTAAATACCGTAGTAGATTCTACACAAAGGTCGAAACCACGCGCCGCACTAAACTCTTCGTACCTCCAGCGACCGCTTCGAGACCAGGCATTTTGACACGGAGTGACGCGCCAGCGTAGTTTCCGAGCATCAAACAACGTAGCGCAAAACACGTCGGAAGACAGGGTAACACAAATGCGCTGGATTTGTGCAAAAAAACATCCGAATCTGGCGCAGTCCATTGTGCATGGGAATCCATGTGCTTCAATGGGTGGGCGGAGCTCGAGCTACTAACAAACCCGGACCGTTCCGTCTCACGGTCTCCACGAACACACTTGTGCCAACCACGAATACATCGTTCAAGAACACAGACCCTCCGCCAGCCAAAATGAAGAGCATTCGAGGTACCCTCCCCCGGGATGCACAAGAACATCCAACAAACGCAAAGAACACGAGGGTACCCTCCCCGAACCGACCTCGATCTTATACCTCGGTCCGACTGTACTCTCGGGCACCATGGAGGGGGGAAAGGGGAGGGGAGCGGCCCGCAGCGAAGAGGACACGCCAGAAGATGGGAGAGGGAGGTCAGCCAGTGCGCAGCCAACAAGCTGGAACAAGATCTGTCAGTGTGGTTTCCAACATGCTCCCAGAGGCTCAAAGACCGCTCCAAGACGGCCCCAGGTGTCCACGAAGCCTCCCAAGAATGCACCCGAGAGGCCAAAATTAATCATAATTGCGTCGGTTTCGCGACGCGCAACTTGACGACAAAATGGGAGGCGAATTCACGACACACAAGAACTACAACCATCGCGCGCGCTTAAGTTCTAGCTAGGCTTGATAGGCTAACTCATGTGATATCAGTTTGGTCGCTTCTTGCGTCCAGGGGCTCCCTTGGAGGCCCTTCTCAAGCCTCGGAATCGTACAGAAGGGGAAGTGCGGAACCGCAGAAATCATTAATTTCCTTTTAGGTATTCAACGATTTGGGGCCCTCAAGGGTTTTCTGGGTTCTTTTTTGGGGAGGGGATCTGAATTGTGGTTTGTTGTGCAAGTGTAGACCCGGGGCCAAACTAGAAAAAAAATGATTGTGGGATTTCCATGTTTTTCCAGTTCCTCGGCGCGGTTTTTTGTTTGTGCCTAGCCGGGCCCCTCAGGGGTGTGGGATCTTCCGACCCCCTGGAGTTTCTGGAGGCCTCCTGGAGGCCTGGAGAGCCGCCGGAAGGGTGTCTCGGGCTGCGCGGGAGTGTGTTGGGCCGTTCTTTACGTTCTGGGGGCTCCTTGATGTTCATGGGCTGTCCTTCGGCGTCTTGAGGTCTCCCCCCGGGAAGCTGGTAGGCGCGGTACCGGCCAGATGTCAGGGGACGTGTGGGACCCACGAGTAGGAGTCCCATTCTGGAAAAAAAGAATTTGGGGAACTCCGTGTTTTCTCCGCGCGCACATTGCTGCGAGCTTCGCAAGCACATGCACTGGGCAGGTTCCTGGCTGCTTAGCGCACCAGCAGCCACGAACCAGCTCTGTACCCGACGGCACGTTCTTTCTGCTCGCCAATCGTAACCGCAGTTCCTTACCGGCTACGTAAAGGCAGGACTGCACTCCGCCCGCCAGCTCGGCCGCATCGGCCACGCCCCGCACGCATGAGATTGCCTCCGACGGGACGCGCAACAGGAGGATTTAGCATTAAGCCATTGGGCACAAAACTTGCGCTTCTCGCGATTCGGCGGCCTGCAATTGCAGTTTCAATACGCGCGCGACCACGCCGTGCCTTATATGCATCTTTCTCCGTGGAAAAAACAATCGTCGCTTCCTGCGCGCGCCAACAGACCGCGCAGCAAGGGCGCGCCCGCCCCGCGCGCCCGGCATCCGCCTGATTGCGGTGCGAGCCCGCGCCAGTTCGGGCGCGTTGACCACTGCCGCGCCCGCGCGGCAGAGCTTGTGCGCGGCGCGCACGAAGCACAAATAGCTTTGCAAACGTCCCGCTGCACCGAAAGAGTGACGCCCCTGCCAATAACGAATCAAGGGCCGGCGGGATCTGGGCGCCGTCGAGGCCCAGGGCACCTTGGCATAACCCATTCCAGCACCGCATGCCGCTCCGCAACCTTGCAAGGGACCGAGGACATGAGCCCAGCAACGACCGCGCTCGCTCCCTTTCGACCCAGTCGGCACGCGCCGCCGACGTACACAGTTGGTCCTGCAGCGCCGCCGTAGCGGCGCGCGGGCCCCTGCCTGTGTACGAGGCCGCAGGTGCAGTGCAATCCCCCTCGCCGGCTGCCGCCGCGACGATGGCACCCTCGACTGCGCCCAAAGAGCCCGGCTGTGCCGACGAAGGCGGCCGCCACACTCCTCGCGCTGGGCTGCGCGATCTTCGCAGCGTCGCCGCGGGTCGCGCCCAGGCGCGCGTGCCCGCCGAGCTATTGCGAGCGTGGCAATCGACTGGGCCCAAGAGAGATGTGCCTGCGGTCCGCCGCCTGGCTTCGGCGAAGCGTATGGGCTCGGCCAGGAAGGTACACAGTGTTGGTCCAAGCGGGCGCCCATGGCAATTCAGGTCGGTCACGCAAGCCCCGACCAGCTCATCGATGGACCCAACACGCAGCACGCGGCCAGCGGCCGCACATGTAGGGCGACGAGATCTATACATATCCACTGCTCCTGGCCAGGCCCATCCTGGGCCCAGGAGCTGTGTATATGCCTCCCTGGCCAGGCCAGGAGGGCGTATACACCGCTCCTGGGCCCAGGATTGGCCTGGCCAGGAGCAGTGGATATGTATAGATCTCGTCGCCCTAACATGGGCGGACCGCGGACGAGCGAGTGCAGAAGGTCACAAGCGGCAGACGCACGAGCAGAGCAGCACGAGCACCCCTCCCTTCCCCACGGCCCTGCACCCCGACCCCCCCTCCCCGTCCCACGGACGGGGCGAGGGTAGGGGAGCAAGGCAGACGCAGGAGCAGCATTCGTGCCAGCACACGATCGCTGCGACAGTGCGAGCACTGTCCCCGCGTTTGTGTGCTCCTCCCAAGAGGCCCCCAAGAGGCTCCGAGAGGGCCCCCAGAGACCGAAAAGAGGCCCAAGGCGCCCCAAGAGGCCCCCAAGAGGCTTCCAAAGTGCCTCCAAGAGGCCCCGAGAGGCCTCCCACGAGACCCCAACAAACATCCAATAGGCTTCATGCCCACAACCCAGACACGGCAAGGTCATTAGATTTATCTACATTTATATATATATATATATATAGATATAGAGAGAGATGAAGGAAAAAGGGAGAGAGAGAGAGAGAGGGAGAGAGAGGGAGAGGGAGAGAGGGAGAAAGAGAGAGGGGGAGAGAGAGAGAGAGAGGGAGAGAGAGAGAGAGAGAGGAAGGGAGAGAAAGAGACTGAGACAGAGAGAGAGAGAGAGACAAAAAAAAAAGCCTGACGACTAGAGAGAACGTGGATGGGGTGATGGGTGATGTCTGGATGCTGGTGATGCGCACCCGCATGAAGGAGCTTATGAGTAGTGACTGCGCTACCACCGGTGTTAAGGAAGTGTTGTTCCACAGGGACGCGCTCAGCCAACCGTAGCAGCACTCGTCGGAGAGAGTGCACGCTGACCTGGCCTGCGTCGTCGAAAATCGGGGCCCTGTTGCCTCGGACGGAAACCAAATAGTTGAGCATACGAGCACCGAGGCGGCAGCCCGAACAAGAGCCGCTCGAGACGCAGAAGGCCGACCACCCTGCAGATCAGCTACAGCAGCTCCCAGGGAAACGCCCGCCCACCGAACTCCACACGGTCCGTGGCCACCTCGAGCCCGGATCGCGACCAAGGCGGCCGCCCCGGCTAGAGACGCTCTGGAGGTAGAAGACCGAACTCCTGGCAGATCAGCGACAGCACCTCCCGGGGAACCGACCGCCCGCCAAACTCCAGACGGTTGGTGGCCACCGCGATCCCGAGCCCGAGCTCGGGCAGCGCCAGGCCGAAGGAGCCCCCGAGGCCCGCGTGGCCGAGCCCCCTGGCCGGCTCCCCGCCGCGCGCCGAGGGGCAGTCCAGCACGCGCATCCCCAGGCCGAAGGCCGCCCCCGGAGTCTCGTCCAGCAGCATCCGGGGCACGCCCCGAGGCCCAGGCCCGCCCGCGGCGGGCCCCCGCGCGCCCGCGGCCCGCAGCGCCCGCGCGCCCAGCAGCCCGGGGAGGCCCGCGTAGAAGCGCGCCAGGGCCCTCGCGGAGCAGTGCAGGTTCGCCGCCGGCACGCAGGCCGCCCGCACCCTCCGCATGTTGAAGAGCGTGGGGCTCATGATGGGCCCCCTTTCCACCACCGCTACCATAGGCAGGAGAGGGAGGAGGAGGAGGAGGAGGAGGAGGAGGAGGAGGAGGAGGAGGAGGAGGAGGAGGAGGAGGAGGAGGAGGAGGAGGAGGAGGAGGAGGAGGGGAGGAGGAAGGAGGGGGGAGGGGGAGGAGGGGGGAGGGGGAGGAGGAGGGGGAGGAGCAGGAGGAGGAGGAGGAGGAGGACCTCCTCGTCCTCCCTTCTCCCCCGTCCTACATGTGGCAGCGGTGGTGGAAAGTCCGCCCATCAGCTCAGGAGCGGCACGGCCGGGGCGCCCGAGCCCCGCTGGGGGCCCTGCGACGGGCCGCCCCCCGCGACCTCCAGGGTGGCCAGCCGGCCCTCCTGCGCCAGGACCCGCTGGGGGACGCCGAGGATTACCAGCCTAGAACATATCCCTATCCCTATGCTGGGCATCTCCTCATCACGATGCCAATCTTAGGGATTCCCTTATATTTTTGGAAGGCGAATCCCTAAGATTGTCATCGCCTTTGGGCGTGTCAATCTTAGGGATATGGATACGTTCCAGGCTGGTAAGAGGAACATCTCTTCCGAGAGGCCCAGCGGCGCCACGACCCGGCTCTGCAGCACCTCCGCCAGGCCCTGCCCGGTGCAGCCGCGCGCGAGGCCGGCCAGGAGCCACCCGAAGGTCAGGGCGTGGTAGGCCTCGGCCGCCCCCGGGGCGCTCGCAGGCCGCGCGCCCGCGACGAAATCCACCATGGCGTCCAGGTCCAGCAGCTGGAGACCCAGGCATCCGGCGTCTCGAGAGAATCGAGGCAAGGGTGCTTCGTAGCTTTCGGCCTCTCGGGGCCCTGGCAGGACCTCGGGGCCGTCAACAAAACGACTCGGGAGGAGAAGCCTGTCCCAGGCAATTGCTCGAGAGGTCGGGGGGGCGTGCCTCGAAAAAATCGAGACGCCGGATGTCTGGGGATTTGTTTCGGGGGGGCGATCTACTGCCCGTCAAACCGGCCCTTGGCCGCTCCCACACACGAGGTATAACGTCACGATTCGTGCCGACCTTCGAGCTGGGCTTGGTCACTCGGATCCTAGGCACTCCCGGACGGCGCCAGCGCGAAACGCAACGTTACCGGCCCCACGGCCCTCCCCCCCCTCGGTAACGCCCGTGATGCCGCCCGGGAATGAATGCCCTTTCCCCGGCGGCGAGGCAGAGGCGTGCGGCTGTTAGGGGCGACCGAAAGGCCAAGTGTCCGGCGTGCAAGGGGAAGGAAGAAAGCGCGGGCGGCCGCGCGGGGGGGGAGGGGCAGGGGAGAGCGCCGGGAGCATCAAGAAGCACGCGCTCCTGGTCCAGCGTGACGCCCTCGGGCAGGGCGGTGGCGAGGCCCGCGCGGTGCCTCAGCACGTGCTCCACCGTGCACGCCCCCTTGCCCTCGGCCGCGAACCCGGGCCAGTGCCTCGGCACCGGGTCCTCCAGGCGCAGCCGCCCCTCCCCCACCAGGCGCAGCAGGGCGGCGGCGCACGGGGCCTCTCCCGGCGGCACGCACGACGAGGGGCCCCCTGGAGGCGAGGGGGGCCTGTGGTGTGCGCGGCCCCTGAGAGCCTGGCGCCTCCGGTCTCGTCGAGCTGGGCGTTCTGGCCAAGTCTTGGGCCGCGGGGCCCTCACGGATCGGGCCGGCTCGAAACATGGCGCCCAAAGAAGATGGGGTCTAGGGCTCCCGTCTTGATTCTTGCGACGTTCGCACGTGTTCGCGACGTCGGATCTCAGGTGCCCAGGGGGCCCTTTGGGCACACAAACGGGCGCGCAAGCCGCTGCTACCGTGTCGCACTCAGCGATCGGGGGGCCCCCATGGGCCCGCACCACAAGTCCTCCCGCCGAAAGGGCACTCTTGAGCGTGTCGCCGAGCCTTGCCCGCGGAGAACACGCAGAAGAGGCTGTCCGGCCGCACCGGCCGCGGGTCCGCGGCGCCGAGCTCGCCGGCACACACGGAGGCGAGGAGCGCACCTCCAGGCCCGGCCACGGCAACCTGCAGGCCTCGCAGTGCACCCTGGGCTCAGAGGAGAACCATGGGCCACGAGGGCCCCGAACGTGGCCAGCCCACGGCGGTCGCGGCGCCCGCGGCATCTCGCTACGGGCGAGGCTGGAACCCCCCCCCGCCCCGACCCCGTGCCGCGAGCCTGAGCTGTCGCAACTGGAGGAAGCACCAGCTGCGGCAGACTTGGCCCAGTGGATCCCGGCCGAGCTCTGGGGCCTCGGGGCCCGCTCACCGCCACCGAAAACCCATCGCGACAGGGCGCCGACTTCTGGGCGGGGGCGCGCATGCGAGCGTCGCCCAGAACTGGACGACGCTCGGGCGCGCCACCGCCCAGGAGTGGGCCCCCGTCCGATGGGTTCTCGGTGGCGCAGGTCCATGCTCCTCCTCTGATGGGCGTGAATCTGCTCCAGGGCCGACTCGAGGCGCCGCTGCAGGGGTGACCCAGCGCTCGCCGCGGGCAGCTGCGGGTCCCCGCCGCGGAGCACGCCGCCCGCCGAGCGCTGCGCTCGCGGCACCGCCGCGCGCAGGGCCCCGCGGGCCGCGCGAGCCATGATGCCCATGTAGTCCACGGGGACGTCCAGGGAGGCCGCCAGGCCCTTCAGCAGGCCGGTGACCCGCAGGAAGAAGACCAGCTCCACGGGCCAGGCGGCCACGGGCCGCCTGCGCCTGCCCGCGGGGGCCTCCTCGCGCCCGCGGCGCCGCTCCCCCGCGCGCTGCCTGCGCAGCGCCGCCGCCTGGGACTTCGGCACCGCGGTGAAGAGCCGGCGCATGTTGGCCAGGTCCTCCAGGGGCTCCCGCTCGAAGAGGAAGCCCATCTCCTCCAAGGCTCGCTCGAGACCATCGGCGTCGACCGCCTCGGAGGCGTGCAGAAGCCGCGCGAAGGCGAGCCGCATCTCCGGGCTGAAGCGCTTCGTCAGCCCGTAGTCCATGAGGATGGGCATGCTCGGGTCGCCCCCATTCTGCGCAGGGTCTGTGGACACGTGCACGTTTCCAGGATGGGGGTCCGCGTTGAAAAACCCATCCCCATGAATTTGGGCCGCGAAGGCCACACACACCCTTTCTACGAGCAACTCACAATTGACACCCAATGCTCCCAAAATCTCTGGGTCTCGCGCTGGCACCCCGGCGCAAAAGTCCATGATCAGCACTCTGGGAGTGACCAAGCCGTCCTTCGGCTTCGGTACAATGGCCTTGACACTGGACCTCTCCAAGTTCAGAGCAACTTCCCGCAGGTTCGCGGCCTCTTGCACGAAATCCAGCTCCTGGCGAACAGCAACAGACCACTCAGAGACAACCGGCCTCCAGTCCTGGTCCGCATCGAAACGACGCATCAGCCCAACTAGCAAGTCCAAATTCACAAGGTCCATGCGCATTTGGGTGCCGACACCTCTGTGCTGCACCTTGACTGCAACAGTCTCGCCGCTACAGCGCAGGCGGCCCCTGTGCACCTGAGCAACGGAAGCCGTGGCCAGCGGCTCTGCGTCCACCTCTACGATCTGCTTCCACGATGGGCCGAGCTCTTCACTGAGCGTGAGCGCCACTCGCCTCCACGGCGACGCCTGGCCCGCGTCCTGCAGCCCAGAGAGGTGGCGGATGTAGGGCGCGGGCACAACGTCGGGCCTCGAGGAAAGATACTGGCCGATCTTCACCCACAGCCCTCGCAGGCGGTCGATGACCCTCCTCACTCGGGGAGCGTTTCTCTCGTGGGCTGCCTCCCACATCGCCTCGACTTCCGCAGGCTCTTCCTCCCAGGCCTCCGCCCTTGCGCTGAGCCCGAGCTCGCGCCGCTTGCACTCGGCGCGCCGGCCGGTACGCCGGTAGTCCCACCACAGGAGGAAGGCTGCGCTGTACAGTCGCAAGGCGCGCGGCGCTGCCACCAGGGCTTCTCGGAACTGCAAGCCTCGAAGCCCTGCGGCTTCTGACGCACGCGCTGCCGGTGCTGCTCCAGCAGCGTGCTCGAGCGCACTGCCCGCGCAGAGCCGGCGCCCACCACGCCAGAGGCACCTGCTATTGCGCCAACGACCGGACACTGCCATCGGCGGCCTGGAGTTGCATCGAGTGCCTAACACTATCGCCGACGAGGCCGCGAGGACAGCCGAGAGTTGACCACCACGACCCCTGCATGGCTGCACCTGCGGACGAGCACCGCTGAAGAGACACGTCGATTGTCGATCGTGTGACCTCCAAGCCAGTGCGCCCTCTGGCACATGGCCTCTGCCAGGGAACCCCAGGAGTTCCATCAAGCGGCAGATGTCGTCACAGAGTGCGTCACATGCATCGCCGATGACAGTGCTGCTCTTCTTCCCGAGCCCTGGCCCAAATGGCTTGAGCCAGGAAGGCTACGGAGGTGTTGAAGAAATGTGTCAACTCCGTTTGACACTGCTTAGGATGCACCCCGACCGGAAAGCCTCTGGACTTGCTGACGAAATTGCATGTACTTGTCACGTGTGTAACGATGTGTAACGACTCAGCCCTGGAAAAAAGGGTGGAGCGATGAGGCGATGACGGCCTCGTCGAAATCCTGGAGCTCGCCGAGCCAAGATCGAATCCAATGAAATACACGACTATGTTGAGCTGCTCCCACAGGGACTTCACGCGACTAGCTGCCTGCGAACCCGCTGCCCTGGGGAGTCCTTGCTAGTTCACGTGATAAATTCCGTTGAGGAAAAGGAGCGAAAGGGGCCTTGATGGCGGAGTTGGAGCTCTTCACGTTAACGTTTCAAGGCTTCCCTGGGGAGCTGGAAAAATCCCACCAGCCCTTTAGGGCGTGAGTGGTTTAGAGCGGTTCCTTTTCCACCCCCCCATTCTTCCCATTTGGGGAGGGGATCATCACTGTTCCCTATGAATAAACACCCCCTCCCCCAGGCGACCGGCAGTCAACCAGGACCAATGAAAACCCCCCCACACATCCCTATCAAAAAAAAATCCTGGCGAACGACCCAGCCATATGCAGTTGAGAGTACCGCCGTTGTGAAAAACGCCTTCGGTGGAGCTCACTGCGGGGACACGAAGCGCGTGAAGGGAGCGCCGAAATGAGGCGGGGCGGCGGGGCCGCCATGCGGGCGCTGCCGCTGGGGCCGCCCGCAGGGGGAGAGGAGGTCAAGCGAAACGGGTTACATGCTGATGTGACCCGTTGCGGCTGACAGACACCAGGATAAGCAGGAGAAGACATGCGGGCGCGGCATGCAAACCAGCCACTGGGGTCTTCGGTGGAGCTCCCTATCAAGCCACGAAACGTGTAAGGCGTGTGCCAAAGCGAGGGAGGTGGCGGCATGCAAACCAACCACTCAGGCCTTCGGTGGAGCCCCCTGATGGGACCACGAAACGTGTGAGTGGTGTACCAAAGTGAGGGGGGTGGCGGCATGCGAACGCAGCCACTGGCGCCTTCAGAATACAAGTTTGCGCTCTTCAACCTTGGCCGTAGCGCATCTCATGAGCGCTGTGGACCGTGACCTCGGTTACAGCAGCCTCTCACTGTCGACTTCGGCACCCAACTCATCCTAGCTTGTCGCCCGCCGCTGATACCCCAGAGTGCAATGGGTCTCGTAAGCGCGAGGCGCATGGTCTCTCGCTCGTTCTCCGGCATCTGCGGGTTGTTGGAGGAGGCAAGAGGACTGGAAGGACTCTCGCTATAGCTCGGACGTCCATTCCCCGTGCATTTGTTGATTTCGTGCGTATACTCTTACGCAGGATGACCCAGGATGTTCTTCGATGGTCCTCGAAGAATGAAACAAGCACACGTCCGAGCGATGCCAAGGACTGGTGGATGTGGGTGGCTCCTTTTCGCCCGATGGTCGATCGGCGGCACGAGTGGCTGGATACAGAGATCTGTCTCGCTCTTCATGGCTCCGCCGCTGTGCCAGCGGAGGTTCAACCCGTGTAATCATGATGCGCGGTAAGGATGCGAGGGCCTTCGAAGGCCATGTCGACACTTTGCGAGCGGGGCGCGGCCAGCGAAAGCTGCCAAGGATGGGCCAAAGGGGAAGGATGCAAGGGTTACCTTGGAAAGTCGCTCATTCTTACTATGCGGGAGCCGGGTTGACTGTAGGCCCACGGATTCTCGTCATCCTTCTTGCGGGCGGTCTTGGGCAGTAGTGTGGAGGTTGCGGGAAGTGGGAGGAGGCTCGGGGTTGACGGAGGAGGCGTGGCGCTTGGTTCTCGTGCTGCATGCCGCCCGGCATCCCATCCACCCCGCACCTTCCAAGCTCGAATGGTAAACATGCTGCACTGTTTACTTTGGCTGGGATCGCCTTGGCTTGTACTCGGCCCTGCGTTGGGTCGCCCGCAGCTCTTACCCGACTTCCTCATCATACTTTTCTCTCTCTCTCTTGGTCCTTCCTTGCCACGTTGAGTATCCTGGACTGCCGTGTGGGCCTGTCCCGGTTGTTGTTGATGGTGGGGGAGACCAATCGGAGAAGATGGAGGAGTCGGAGGTGGTGTTCGTATTTGCATGTCTTGGGCACCCCTTCCCCCACCAGCACCCAGGCTCGCAGTGCTGCATTTGCGGGAGGGGCTATGCGCGCGCGCGTGGCCCCTCGACTGACGCTGCGGGCCGAGCGCCCCCATGGCATGGCAAAGAAGGAGGGGGAGGAGGAGGAGGAGGAGGAGGAGGAGGAGGAGGAGGAGGAGGAGGAGGAGGAGGAGGAGGGGGAGGGGAGGGCCGGGCGTAGGGTCCGGCAGGGACGCGGTCAGGGGCACCACGGCGTCCTCCTCTGGGAGGGTGAGGTAGAAGGGCGCGCGGCCCAGCCTGCAGGAGGGAGTGATGGGGAGTAATGGGAGGCAGAGGGGGGAGCGAGGTCCTCCTGCCCCTCCTCCTCCTACTCTTCTTTTTCTTTCTCCTCCTCCTCCTCCTCCTCCTCCTCCTCCTGATCCTCCTCATCCATTCTTTTCCTCATGAGAAACTTTTCCCTGTCCAGACCCGAGACGTATCGGCAGGGCGGGCTGGGAGTTTCGACTGAGACTTCCTCCCCGCTGGTGATTATGAAGCTTGAAGTTCGCAGCAGTAGCAGCTTCACGAACGGAGGGCGGGTCGTTTTCAAAATGGGTCTCTCGCATTAGCGCCGCGCACATTCGTCTTGCAAGCTTGCAGAAGTTTCACTGGTGGAGGGCGGACGGATTTCAAAATGTGGCTCTCGCTTTAGCTCCGCGCACATCCATCGTAAAAGTTTGCAAGAGTTTCACGGGTAGAGGGCGATGATTCCCCAAACATCCTGTGGTGTTGGGTCCTCGTTTTGAAGAGACAGCGCCCCGCGTCCCACCTCCTTCCTCCTTCCTCCTCCTCTCCTCCTCCTCCCTCCTCCCCCATCCTTGCCTTTGCTCTCCGCATGTCTCAGCTCATCCCCCCCTCCCATCATCATCATCATCATCATCATCATCATCATCATCATCATCATCATCATCATCATCAGCAGCATCATCATCATCATCATCAGCATCATCATCATCATCATCAGCATCAGCAGCATCATCATCATCATCATCATCATCATCATCATCATCATCATCATCATCATCATCATCATCATCATCATCATCATCATCATCATCATCATCATCATCATCATCATCATCATCATCGTTATCATCGGCATCGCCATGGCTGATTCGTTTCGTGGCCCCATAGGGAGCTCCACCGAAGGCCCCAGTGGGGGGGGGGCCACATGCGGCTCCCACGCCCAGGACAGCGTCTCGTGGCCCCATAGGGAGCTCCACCGAAGGCCCCAGTGGGGGGCCACATGCATGCGGCTCCCACGCCCAGGACAGCGTCTCGTGGCGCCATAGGGAGCCCACCGAAGGCCCCAGTGGGGGGGGCCACATGCGTGCCCAGGACAGCCCCCACAGGGAGCTCCACCGAAGGCCCCGGTGGGGGGCCACATGCTCCACCGAAGCGTTTCCCCCAGGGAGCTCCACCGAAGGCCCCAGGGGTCCACATGCGGCTCCCACGCCCAGGACAGCGTCTCGTGGCCCCACAGGGAGCTCCACCGAAGGCCCCGGTGGGGGGGGCCACATGCGCCCCCCACGCCCAGGACAGCGCTTCGTGGCCCCATAGGGAGCTCCACCGAAGGCCCCAGTGGGGGGGGGCCACGTGCGTCCCCACGCCCAGGACAGCGCTTCGTGGCCCCATAGGGAACTCCACCGAAGGCCCCAGTGGGGGGGGGCCACATGCGCCCCCCACGCCCAGGACAGCGCTTCGTGGCCCCATAGGGAGCTCCACCGAAGGCCCCAGTGAGGGGGGGGCCACGTGCGTCCCCCACGCCCAGGACAGCGCTTCGTGGCCCCATAAGGAACTCCACCGAAGGCTCCAGAGGGGGGTGCCACATGCGTCCCCCACGCCCAGGACAGCGCTTCGTGGCCCCATAGGGAGCTTCACCGAAGGCCCCAGTGGGGGGGGCCGCATGCGTCCCCCACGCCCAGGACAGCGTTTCGTGGCCCCATGGGGAGCTCCACCGAAGGCCTCAGTCGGGGGGGCCGCATGCGTCTCCCCCACCCAGGACAGCGCTTCGTAGCCCCATAGGGAGCCCCACCGAAGTCCCAGTGGCACAGTTCGCATGCGTCTCGCCCACCCAGGACAGCGTTTCTTGGCCCATAGTACCACCGAATGCGATACTCACAACGACGGTATTCACAACTGCATATGGCTGGGTCCTTCGCCAGGCTAATGTTCGACATGTGGCTCTCGCCTTAGCGCAAGAGCTTATGACAGTGTCAAGGACTATCCTGGCGGACGTCACAGCGATCGTACTGTGGCACGATGTAGGCGCAACAGTCATGTTGCTTCACGGTGCTTAAATCCGAAGAACTGTGTTCTGGCACGCGTCAAGAACGCCAGGGTGCAACACTAACGTTGATTGGCGGCGGTCAAGACCCAGGAATAGTTTATGACACGGCTCCCGATTTACAAGCGGTTGCGGTCGTCTTCCAACGAGGCACTTCCTCCAGTCAAAGTGAATACTTTAGGAAACTAAAAAAAATAATTCGGAGAAAGGCTTCACTGCAATATCGTTGATTAGTCTTGTGCGTACACAAATCCTACGTCCTCCTGCTCCTCCTCCTCATCCTCCTCCGCCTCCTCCTCCTGCTCCTCCTCCCTCCTCCTCCTCCTCATCCTTCTCCGCCTCCGCCTCCTGCTCCTCCTCCTTCCTCCTCCTGATCATCCAACCCCTCCTCTTCCTCCTCCTCCTCCTCCTCCTCCTCCTCCTCTCCTCCTCCCTCTCCTCCTCCTCCCCTTTCTCCTCCATTTTTTTCAGTCTGAATAATTCCTCCTTGTCCAATACCGAGACGTGTCGGCAGGGCGGGCAGCTTCACGGATGGAGGCCGGGTCGTTTTCAACATCCGGACTCCGCGCACATTCGTCTCAAAACCTAGAAACCAACTACATGTTCAAGGATGGTAGCGCCGTGCACATTTGTTTTCAAGGGTTCACCACGGCTTCAGGGATTCGCATGGTCAAAATCCAAGGAACAGTGTTCTGGCACGACTTCGGCATGTCAGGACGCAGCAGCCACGTTGATTCGTGGTGCCGAACTCCTGGGAATGGTGTTCTGGCA
>CAUYUJ010014686.1:132415-134915 GCA_963575745.1 Prorocentrum cordatum
CGTCGCCCTTCGCCGAGTCGGCTGCGCCTGGGCCGCCAGTGGCTGCTCCCAAGGCCGCCCCGCCGCCCGCGTCGCCGGGGCTCGCCGCTGCGCCTGCCGCGGAGCCGCCGCAGACGGCCGCCCGCGAGGCGCCGCCCTTCGCCGCGTCGGCTGCACCTCGGTCGCCGGTGGCTGCTCCCAAGCCCGCCCTGCCGTGTCGCCAGGGCTCGCCGCTGCGTCCGCCGTGGCCGGAGAGGATGTACCGAAGAGGGCGAGGCTCGCTGAGCCGCCGCCGAACCTCGATTTCGACACGCCTCCGGTATCTCCAACGCCTGCCCCGATGCTGTCTGAGGCGTCGCGCCGGCACATTGCCCACGTTTCAAAGGTCTACTTGCACGGCCTCGAGGTCACCGACAGGTCGATGCCCTTGCCGGACCGACAGAGCACCGATGCATGGGAGCCCGGCGTGGCCCCCCACGCCATCCAGAGGCAAGACTTCTCTGCAGCTGCGCACCTGCTGCGCGTTTTCCTGGCCGAGTTCAAGCAGACGGCGGCTTGCCGTGAGCGCATTGGAGACCCCAAGCCCAAGTTGCTGACCGCCGCGGGCGAGAGGAAGTTCATTGGCCTCCACGGGAAGCGCTTGAACCTTCTCGCCGGCCGGAGATGGTTCGAGATGGGGACGCAGGAGCGGCTCGCGTTTTTCAACACGTACGCCCGCCGGGGCATGTCCACGGCTCCTGAGAAGCTGGCCGGGCAGCGCATGATGCCGGTTGCCGGGGAGCTCGCTCGTCGCTGTGACTGGTTCTCCGGGGAGCAGGCGGTGCGTTTCCACATCACGGAGGAGGAGGCGGGCGAACTCCTCGACGCAGTCGCAGCCGTCTACACTGCGGACATTGAGGCGCTGGGCGCGGCGGCCCGGCCGGCGCGGTGAGGCGCCGCGCCGGCGCGATCGCCCTGAAGAGTTGTTCTGACGGGCGACGCGCTGGGCGACGCCGATCGCCGCGCGCTCGCCCCGAGGAGTTGTTCCGACGGGTTGGGCGCGCACTGAACACTTTGCTGCCTCGGCGTCGCCGTCCGTTCTGCTGCCTACGAAAAAAAAGCGGTGATTACCAACATGATCTGCGGGCCCCATAGGGAGGGGGCTCCCGCCTGAGCCTTCCTCAGAATTCACTCACAGACGAGGCTCCCGCCTGAGACTTCCTCCAAATTCAGGCTTGAGGAGCCCAAAAGTGACGACAGTTACAGGGTTCCGATGACCCGCTCGGATTACCAACATGATCTGCGGGCCCCATAGGGAGGGAGCTCCCGCCTGAGACTTCCTCCCAATTCACTCACAGACGAGGCTCCCGCCTGAGACTTCCTCCATTTTCAGGCCTGGGGAGCTCAAAAGTGACGACAGTTACAGGGTTCCGATGACCCGCTCGGATTACCAACATGATCTGCGGGCCCCATAGGGAGGGGGCTCCCGCCTGAGACTTCCTCAGAATTCACTCACAGACGAGGCTCCCGCCTGAGACTTCCTCCAAATTCAGGCTTGAGGAGCCCAAAAATGACGACAGTTACAGGATTCCGATGACCCGCTCGGATTACCAACATGATCTGCGGGCCCCATAGGGAGGGAGCTCCCGCCTGAGACTTCCTCCCAATTCACTCACAGACGAGGCTCCCGCCTGAGACTTCCTCCATTTTCAGGCCTGGGGAGCTCAAAAGTGACGACAGTTACAGGATTCCGATGACCCGCTCGGATTACCAACATGATCTGCGGGCCCCATAGGGAGGGGGCTCCCGCCTGAGACTTCCTCACAATTTACTCAACGATGATGAGGATGAGGATGATGAGTGGTGGTGAAGATGAGTGGTGAAGAGGATGATGATTGATTGTGAGTGGTGGTGGCGATGATGATGTTTGAATGAGGATGATGCCGATGCCGATGATGATGATGATGATGATGATTCGTGAGCGTGTGAGAGAGTGCGAGTGATGATGATGATGAGTATGTGAGTGACTAAGCATGTGAGAGAGCATCATCGATGATGCTGATGAGGTTGATGATGAGAGAGTGTGAGTGAGTTTGAGTGGGTGTGTGTGTGTTCCTGTTCCTGCGCGGGGTGCCCAGAGAAAACAAGAACCCCACTTTGGATGTGGGGAACTACTGCTACGACTTCAACGATGATTGCCATTACTATTAATGCGACTACTACGACCACTACTACCACTACTATTACTACCAATGCTGATGCCACCACTTCTATTACCACTGCACCTACTATTACTACTACTACTACTACTACTACTACTACTACTACTACTACTACTACTACTACTACTACAACTGCTCATGATACTCCTCCTCCTCCTACTACTACTACTACTACTACTACTGCTGCTGCTGCTGCTACCACTTCTACCTCTACCGCTACCACTCCTACGACTGTTATGACTACTACGACTCAAACTGCTACTTCTACTACTACTACTACCAACACTACTACTACTACTACTACAACTACTACTACTACT
>CAUYUJ010014686.1:142415-149816 GCA_963575745.1 Prorocentrum cordatum
GGCTGCCCTCCTTCAGGTTGTGGCGGCGCTCGTAGATCGCCAACTCCCTGCGCGCCATCTCCAGGCGCCCCCTCTTGGCTTTGTGCCGAGCCTTCTTGCTGTAGCCCGCCCATTCAGGGTCGTTCAGTCCCCAGGCGACCTGCGCGTAGAGGTCTGTCCACTCGGACGTGGGCAAGCTCTCCCAGGTGAGCCCCTCCATCAGCACATAGTGGCCCTCCCACTGCGCCTGGTGTGGAGCATAGCGCTTGAAGACGGCGCCAACCGCCAGCGGCTCAACCTTGGGCAGGTACCTCAGGAGGTCCACCGCGTTGACCACTGAGATCCCCTCCTTCTTGAGCTTGTCGTAGCGCAGCAGTGCCTTCAGGTCGCGGATGTCCTCCTCGGGATGCTCCGCGCGCATGTAGTACGCGCGTGGCGGATCCGACTCCTCCTCTATGAACTCGATGCAGACCCCATAGGAGGTCGAGTAGCGCGCACCGCAGTGGCAGTACCAGCGCTGGCCCGTCTCTCCCGCTGCCTCCTGGGCGCATGAGAGCAGCTGTGACCAGCGATCCGAGCGGATCACCGAGCAGCATCCCCTGGGATTATCCCAGGTCTTGCTGGCCGCGCACTTGTAGCACATGTTGAACGTGAAGCCCTTGCCACGGTAGAACTGGTCCGTGTAGTCGCCCATGCGGCGGTAGGCCTCCTGCGCCGCGGCGTTGCCCTGGCACTCCTCCTTCCAGGCACGTTTGTGTCCCAGGTGGGCATCTGCGATCCCCGAGGCTTCCAGGAGACCCCTCTTCAGCCTTCCCACATCCACCTCCGCCTCCTCGTTCAGCGCGTCGAGCCACTTCTGGACTCCGTCCTGCGCCTCGGCGCCCCTCACCATGTCCTCTTTCTTTTCCAGGATGGGTCCCAGGCCGCCCAGCATGCGGGCGCGCATGGTCTCGAATTTGAGGACGCCATAGGCCCGCGCCATGCGCTTCAGCGACTTCTTGGATAGGCCGAGCCGCAGCAAGGGCTCGATGCCCGTTACCTCCTTCACGGTCTGGACCTCGGTCAGCTGGAGCCCCTGGTCCTCCGCGTCCACGTCGGGCTGAGGGTCGTTCTCCTCATCACTGGGAGGTTCTTCCTCGAGGGGCGGGGGTGGCGCGCGGGGCGGCCCTGGCACCGCCCCCGCCCCCCTCGCCATCGGGCGGCCCACCCCCCTCGCCACTTCTTCCGCGGCTGGGGGGGCGCCTGTGCTCTCGGGGTCGATGCCCACCCCCACGCCCTCCGTTGACCTCCGCAGGGCAAGCAAGCCTTCCTCTGAGAGCGCGAACCCCACCAGGACGTCCATGCCCTCCTTGATGTAGTCGAAGCTCGCACGGAACTTCGCCACCCGCTTGGCGGCATGGTCAATGGAGCCTGGGCCCTTGTTCGCGCGCGCGGCGCGCGTCACGGCCTCGTGCTCGGAGATGCCCTGCGTCGTTGCCACGCAGTTCGAGCACATGTACAGCTTGTGCTGCCCCTCTTTGCCCCTCCTCAGATCGGGGCATTTCTCGCTGTGCTTTTTGGCTTCCGCATAGCGGCGCATCTCCGCACAGCTGAGCTTGTCCACGTACTCCACCGCCATGATCTCCCAGTCGCCCAGCGCCGTGCACCCCCGACACCAGCCCAGGCGGCGCGGCGGGACCCAGTACGCGCCCATGCAGTGGACATAGCCCGCCCCAGCGTAGTCCTCCTCCGTCATCATCTCTACGTCTTCGAGCGCGGCTGGTGCGCCGTCGCTCGGCTGGGGGGCCTGGCCGTAGACGGCTTTGTTGCTGCGTCGGCGGTGGCGCTTGCCCCCGCGGCCGCTGAGGGCTCCCGTGGTCGCAGCATTCGGGGCCTCGCTGGCGGTCCCGTCGTCCACGGCGCGCTCCACGTCTGCCTCGCTGCGCGTCCCACGGCCGCCACGGCCGCCCACAGCATGCCCCCTCAGCTGAAGGTTGTGGGGCGCGAGGGTGAGCGCGTCCAGCCCGCGCCGCTGCTCTGCGGTGAAGTCGGCATACGTGGCTGCCGCCGCCAGGGCGGCTGATGTCACTGGCACCACCGCCGATGCAGGCATCGCCGAGGCGCCATCGGAGGCGGCGGCACTGGGGGCGGCCCCCGCACCGCCGCCTCCATCGGCGTCCTCAGCGGGGGTAGCTGATCCCATGTGCGCCGTAGGTGCCGCCCGAAAGGTCGCCGCCTCGGACACCATGTCGTACTCCTCGCCTTCGCTCTCCGACAAGCTTACCTGCTGGACAGGGCGCTGCATCGGTCTTGCTTTGGAGGTTGGTGCTTCCCCCGCGGCGCGCGTCTTTGCGGGCCACGGCATCGGCACAGGTCGGGCGGATGGCACGAGATGTGCAGCTCGAGAGAATGTGCGAGGCAGTTACTCACGAGCCAAACAGCTGACGGGGGGGAAAGGGGAGGGGAGGAGGCTGTACACTGAACCAGAACGGGGCGGCCAACTGCCAGGGCGGGACAAAGGTGGCACGGGAAGACGACGGGCTGACGCCAGCGGTTCCAGACGCGTGGGACCCGTGCATTATGTTGGCGGAAAACGGCCTGACCCCCGTTCGGGGCCCTGGACGGGCAGGAGAGGGGGGAGGGGGACGAGGAAACCACGTCGCGGGCGGGCGACAAAGCGGGCGGCGGGCAGCCGACGGCCCCAGGACCCGCGGGGAGGCCCCGATCTTCAACGCCTCTTGACGCCTCTTTAGCCAGCGGCCATGTGCTGTTGGTTGCATGAAGGCTCATCCCCGATGGGCAGCGAGACCACCTCATGTCAGAGATGACGAGCATCAAAGATGAGGCATGTCGAGACCACAACATGCGCAAAGCAAGGAGGCCACACACCATGGCGTGCAGACCAAACATGACACTACAGAAGCGCGCTGTGTGCGCGACCTGGAGACTGAGCGAAACCTTGCACACTGCAGAGGTGGCAAATTTTTTATGACCACTCAGGGCTGCGGGCAAGAGGAAGGGGAGAGGTGGGTCAGCGCTCGCATGCAAGTGGGGCGGGGCCACAGCTAGTCAAGACTGGACGCTCGGGGCGGCCCCTGCATCCAGTCTCGCTGCGTCCTCCGTCGCCAGGGCGACCTGCTCCGCAATTTGCCCCTGCAGGGCGTTGGCTACTGCCGACCGCAGGGCTGCACGAGCCGCGGGCCGTTCGGCCTCAGCCAATTCCCCTACGGCACGGCGCAGCCACGTCTCCGCCTCTGCGCCCCAGCGGCCGTTGACATCTAGGACAAAGGGCACCAGGCCCGGGTACCTACGGTGCTTCACTATCTCTCTGCGCTGCAGGGCTGCCTGGCGCGGCCGCCCCGTCTGGGCCACTGCCACCTCGTCCACCAAGCTGATGTCGAGGCAAACTCGACCATGGATGCCTCGATGGTAGACCACGTCCAATGTGGCCGCCCCTTGCTCCTCCGTGCACCACTCTGGGATGACCTGCTCCAGCAGGGCATGATGGCCCACCTCGCGCAGCCAGTGCGCCACGGCGTCTCGAATGGCATTGCGGCGTCGCGTCGGGCCGCCTCCCCTGGGGCAGTTGAGCGCATGAACGCCCCAAACGTCCACCGCGCGGCCGCACGTCGGGCCGTGCTGCGCCATCGCGCGGGTGGGCGCTGCTGGTCGGTTCTGGCACGTGCACTCGGACTGCAGCAGCGGCAGGTGCATGCGCCTCTTGGCAGCAATGCAGAACGCGTGGTCGGCGAGGGGCGAGACCCCCTCGAAATTATCCAACCAGGCGCCCGCTGAGCTGCCCGAGGCACTGTGCACCGCCGCCGCTGCCGTTACTGGCAGCGCGGCTGTGAACGTCTTGGTGGCGTGGTCCCGCACGTGCTGGGTGTACGTCTTCTGGTCCTTTCCCCCCCGCCCCTCCAGAAGGCCCTGCCAGCGGTCGCTCTGAGGGCGACGGCCGCCAGCCAGCCGCCCCTGCTCCTCGTCTGCTGCTGAGAGGGCACGCCCAAGGCCTGGCCACCTCCGAAAGAGGCCGATCGTCGTCGATTCTCGGAGCTCCTGGGCTGCCACGTGAATCCCAGCTTCCCAGGATGCCAGGAGGGCGGCTGGGCCGCGCTGCTCAGCGCTGCCACAGCCCAGGCCCCCGTCGCTGACCTTCATGAAGATCTGCTCCCTGGGGGCCGCCGCGACCCCGAGCAAGGCGTTGACGAAGGCGACCACTCCGTCATCCACCCTGCGGCTCCATGTCGCCGTGAGTGGGAGCGCCCGCTGGATGTGGACGCAGGCGCCCCTCGACCAGATCCGCATTAGCTGGAATGCGTCGAAGGCAGAGAGCCCATGTCCGCGAAGCGCCAGCAGCTCCTTGAAGTAACGGTCCTGCTTCTGGAGGAAGGCTTCGCCGCAGGGGGGTGGCGTGGCGGCGCTCGGGGCGGCCCCGGCGCCGCAAGCCTGCCCGCGCCCTCCCTCATCGAGGTCCTCTGGGACGGCGAAGTCCGTGAGTGGGACGCCCCTTCCAGTCGGTGTCCACGTCGTGGTTCGTGTAGGCCAGGGTGGACCCCACCGCCTTGAGCATCTGGACACGGCACTGGGCGCACTCTGCAAACTCGGGCGGCAGCACAGCTTGGGCGTCGGGGGACCATATCTGGGTCTTGGACATCTTGAGCTTCATCCCGTGGGCTTCGATGCGAGCGCGCCACGCATCCAAGCCACGGAACACGGCGGCCGCGGTGCCCGCGAAGTACGCGTCGTCCAGGAAGGCCAAGCAGTCCCCTTCCATGTCCACCGCGCGCACAGCCATGCGGCCGATGCTGAGGGCATCCGCGGTACCAACCGCGTAGAAGCCTGGGCTCATCGGGCAGCAATGGTCGAGGCCAAGGATCTGGTCGACCAGCTGGGCGGGTCGCGACCCGCCCCCCGCCGCGCGGCGCGTTCGGGCGGGGAGCCAGGCTTCCGCCAACGGGGCCAGCGCAGGCACCTTGCTGCGCACGGCCTCCTTCACCAGGTCGCGGGGGATGTTGCTGAACGCATCCCCGAGGTCCACCGCCACCACCCACTTGCCTGGGCTCGAGTTGGCCATCGTGCATAGGCGTCGGTGGAGTGCACCACATCCGTCCTTGGCAAGGCCGAACTGCTGGTCTCCCACCGCCGTCCGCATGTCCTTGTGGTGGACTTTGGCGGCACTGCGGCCCACCATGCGGCGGGTGACATTTCCACAGCCCAGGACTCGCAGATCCCCAGGGGTTGCCTTAGGGATGCCTGTGAGGCGCGCCGCCGTCATGTCGGCTAGCGCCTCGGGGGGGAGGTCCCCGATGGCCAGTCGAGCCAGCGTGTTGGCCACCGCCTCTGCGCCATCCTCGTCGCGCTTGAGAGGGGCCCAGTGCTCGTCGCGCCCTCCTCCAGGCCCCGCCCCTCCACGGCGGGGGAAACGGCCGAACTGACGTTTGAAGTGGTTGGCCACACGGCGGTGGAGTTCCGCTGCGCCGTCGAGCTCGCGGGGAGCTGCGGCTGGCGGCATCGCCACGTCGGCCCCCGCCCCTGCGGCCCCTCTCCCTGGCCCACGCGGGGCGGCCCCAGTGCCAGGGAGAGGGCGCAACTCGCCTGGGCGAGGCGCCTCGGGCTGTTGGGTGGTGCTGAACTTCCTCGCCACCGCCGCTGCATCCACCATGTCCCCCTGGGGCCACACTGCCGCCGCCGCCCGAGACATCTCTCCCGCTCGTGCGAGCTCGGTGACACGGCGCACGCGGGCTGCGACGTGATCCTCGCGGCCCTTCGCGGTGACCGCGGCGCGCGTCTGGCCCCCCATGGAAAGCCAGGCGACGTCCCACTGGCCGTCCTGGATCCACCGCAGGCGCTCCTGGAGGCACCCCCGTCGCGTCGTCGGGGTCGGGGTCGCATTTTCGCTGACCAGCAGTCGGTCCAGCGAGAGGAACACCTTCCATAGCCTCGTCAATGTACTCGACGACTGAGCGTCGTTGCCCTGGCGGGCTTGCTCAATTGCCAAGCACAACCGCACCTTCACGCGGCTGACGGCTGCCGCCATGCTGTCGGGGATCATGGCTGTGGTGGGCGCCCCTTGGAGCAGGATGCGGCCCCACCCGATGGCACCCCACCAATCCAGGTTGACGAAGCCCACCTCGTGGTACGCGTCCTCACTCGTCACCTGGTCGTCCAGGCAGTCGTCGTAGACGCCTGTCTCGAGTCCGCCATCCTCGCCTGCTTCCGCAGGGACGTCGAGTGGCGGCTGTAGGATGTCCGCCGTGGTCGGCACCGCTGCCTCGGCCGCCCCCAGAGGAGTCCCCCGCGCGCCTGGGCCGTACGCTCCTGGCGCGGCGGCGGCAGGGGGGCCCGGGGCTGCCCCAGTGCCCCCCGCCGCGCCATCTCCCTGGGCGGGAGGGGCGGGGGCCTGACCTTCGACTGTCTCCAGCAGGGGCAGGATGGGGCCCCCTCGGGCCTCCAGGGCTGCCGTAAGGCGATCCCTGTCGCCCTCGGGGAGCTGAGTAGATCCCACCATCGCCGTGGCTGGTGGTAGTGGGCCGTCCTCGCAGGCCATGTGGAACCACTTCCTGCCCGCGTGCGCCTGGGACCCCGCGGGCGGTGTCACGACGCCTGCCACGCGCCACTCGCCAGCCTCAAAGCCTCCCACGCAGCGCGCGCAGTGAGCCTTCTTGCCACGGGCCGCCTGGGCGCTGACGCACCAACGGATGATGCGTCCGCCCGTCATGCGGCGCCGCCTCTGTGCTGGCTGGCCCTCGCTGTCACGCATGTGGACGTCGGTGTTGCCATCCACGGGGATGTCGGCTGCGTTCACGCCAGCCGACGCGGGAGCGGCAGCGGAGGCGCACGGGGCGGCCCCAGCACCTCCACTGCCTCCCGCAGCTGCCAGTACTCCGCCTTCGCCTCGAGCCGCAGCGGCGTTACTCCCAGCCACTCGAGCCCCTGCACCTGCGCCCGCAGCGCCGCCAGCGGCCGCCGCCATCCCAGGACGTCCCTTCAGGGCAAGGAAGAGTGTTCGTAACAGTGAGGGCGCGAGAAAAGGAAGGGTGACTGTCACCCGCGGTTTGAGGGCAGCAGTAGCCCCCCCGCCCACAGGCTCCCCAGAGCCTGGGGGGGGGCTACTGCTACTACTACTACTACTACTACTACTACTACTACTACTACTACTACGACTACTACTACTACGACTACTACTACTACTACTACTACTACTACTACTACTACTACTACTACTACTACTACTACTACTACTACTACTACTACTACTACTACTACTACTACTACTACTACTACTACTACTACTACTACTACTACTACTACTACTACTACTACTACTACTACTACTACTACTACTACTACTACTACTACTACTACTACTACTACTACTACTACTACTACTACTACTATTACTACTACCACTACTACTACTACTACTACTACTACTACTACTAC
>CAUYUJ010014686.1:154916-157416 GCA_963575745.1 Prorocentrum cordatum
CACCCCGCCCCCCCCCCCCGACACGCAGACCCCCTACCGTCGGCATGTTGAGTACAACAAGGGCGGTGAAGCCGACGCACACACACTGGGGGAAAAGAGGAAAAGGAGGAATACAGGAAGAGAGAGAGAGAGAGGGTAGGAGAAAAAGGATCACAAGGGTGAGCAGGAAAGAAAGCGAGAGGCATCAGCAAAGTAGGTTTTCATGAGGGAGGTGTTGGACTGGACGGCGGAGCGTTCCGAACATTTGTAACCTTGGACATGAGTCGACGGCAGAGCTGCAGCCCTAGACTGGACCTCGGAGACGAAGCTCCCTAACCTGTCCGCTGGCACACGGAATGCGGAGGGCGCGGGGGGACCAGTTCACGCGGCGCGCAGGTACAGATCCACACGAGCAGAACGCCGAGATACGTCACTCCGACATGCCAGGCTGGCTAGGGAAGAGCCTCGGTGGGGAAACCTGTTTCGGACCGCGCCGACCGCGGCAGCGGCCAGCATAACAGACACAAACGTGAAAACGGACTCCAACCCGTTGCTCGTGCGAAGCATTTTCAGGCTGTGTGCTGGGGGCGAGCAGAAGCAAAGGATGCCTAAGGTGGTACGTCATACTCTCTACTCTGTGCCCCCCCCCCCCTGCATGTGTGAGATCTACCATCCAGACTCTTGTCTGCACTCTCTGCTATCGACTCTCTCCTATATCATCTCGCCTCTTTACTCTCTGTTCCCTGCTCCATGTTCGATACTAGCTCCCTCTCCCTCCTCTCTCTCCCCATCTCTCCTCTCTTTCTCTCGCTCTCTCTCTCTCTCTCTCTCTCTTTCTCTTTCTCGACATATATATATATATACATCTATGTGTATGTACACACGTATGTTATTTGCTATACGCTACGTTATTGGTTTCATGCTCTCATGCTCTCTCTCTCTCTCTCTCTCTCTCTGGTCTCTCTTTTTTTTCTCTATCTCTCTCTCTCTCTCTGCACTTTGCTCTACGTCTGCCCTTTGCCCTCTACACTATGCCCGTTCTCTCGAGGCCGTGGGCACCCTGTCGCAACCAGAGGCCCAGGAACCGGGGGAACCCAGATCTATATGGTATCTCGCCGCCTACCGGAATCGCATGGGAGCTTTTACCAACTCCTCTCGATGTCCGCGAGGAGCTCCTCAGTGCAAGGCATTGGCTGGGGAACGAGGGGGGGACCTGTAGTTTCAACAGCGCGCCACGGCATCATGGCGCCTGACTCAGCAGCACGAGGGCGGGAGCCATGATGACAGCGCCCGTGGAGAAGGATTCCCCAATCGGTGCCTCATCGCCCTTCGCATCCTCTTCCTCCTCATCCTTCTCCTCGTGGGCCACTTCATCACCCTCCTCCTCCCCTTACTCCACCGCCTCCCTCCTGCTCATCCTCACCAGCCTGCCGCTGCTGCTGCTCCTCCTACTTTCCTCCTCCTCATCCTCCTCCTTCTCCTCCTCCTCCTCATCATCATCATCAGCAGCAGCATCATCATCAGCATCAGCGTCGGCATCATAATCAGCATCAGCATCATCAGTCCCCCCATCATCATCACCATCATCATTATCATCATCACAAACATCATCATCGGCATAATCAGCATCATCATCTGCATCACCACCACCACCATCGTCAGAATCGGCATCATCATCATCATCAGCAGCAACAACATCCACATCAGCATCAGCATCCTCATAATCAGCATCATCATATCAGCAGCAGCATCATCACCAGCAGTATCATCATAACCAGCAGCAACACCATCATCATCAGCATCAGCATCATCATCGCCATCAGCATCATTATCATTCGCCTCATTAGCGTGAACCGAAACGCCATGGTGGCACCGTTCGTGCCGCTACCCGTTGCGCGAGTTTTCGGCACCAGGAGCGGGCCCACACGCGGACCGTGGCAGATTGCAAAGCAGGAGGTCCAGAGGCCAAGGTAGTGATCCTCGGCTCCTCCTCCTCCTCCTCCTCCTCCTCCTCCTCCTCCTCCATAGTCAGAGGGTACATGCCTAGCTTTGTCCACGAGAACACGCACGGCCCATCGGACTGCAGATGTTCTCACGACGCGGGGCGTGATCCCGAAATCGCCCATGCTCCTGCCACCCCACCGCCCCCCCCCACCCCCATCTCCCCCCATATCACCCTGCTCTCCCCTTCTCACCCCTCAGTCCTGAGCTCCCCTGTCCATCCAAGCCTTCTCCCCCGTTTCCACATCCCCTGCCCCTTCTTCATCCTCCCTTCCCTCATCCTACCTCCTCATCCTCCTGCCGACTCCACCCAACTTCCTCATCCTCCCACCCTCCTGCGCCCCAACCTTCTCTTCCTCCTCCCCCTTGTCCTCCTCATCCTTCTCCTCCCCCGCCACCCCTCCTCACACACCCTCTCCCATCTGCCACCTGTCCCTGCACCTGCTCCTCCTCCTCCTCCTCTCCTCCTCCTCCTACCCTCCCCTCCCCCCCCCCTCCTCCTCCTCCTCCTCCTCCTCCT
>CAUYUJ010014686.1:162416-187416 GCA_963575745.1 Prorocentrum cordatum
ACTCTGTTACCGCAGGACCATGATATTGTAGAGGTTAGCTAATGCTGTAGTTATGTGGAAGTCGCACAGTAGAAGGAGTATTCACGTAGTGCAGCGGTGCTGCAGTAGCACTGGACCAGTAGTGCACTGATGCTGTAGTAGTACTATTCTGGTTCCGGCAATAATAGTGGCACGATGATACCCTAGTAGTCTAGTCGCAGTCGCAAAGTGGTAATTCTCTAGGAATAGCAATAGTAGAGGCACTGCCTGTACCTGTTTGCTGTAGAACTAGCAATAATGTGGTAGTGCTAGAACCGTAGTAGTACTCTTAATCTGGCTGGCTGAAGCAGAAGCTGCAACGTAGTACCCTCGTACCATCGCAATACTGTAGCACTGTAAACTGTGTATGGGTACCTCCGTTGTAGCAGTAGTAGTCATGATAATAATAACCATAATAAACATAGAAATAATTGCCTCTTCCTCCTTCCCCCTCCTTTTCCTCCTGAGGGGGCGGAAACAACAAAACAAACAAAAACAATGATCGATGTTGATTATGCTTCCCCCCCCTTCCCCGGCCGAGCACCGCCACCATCAGTCAGGTCTGGACTGGGATGGCTTCAAACTGAAGGGAAGACAAACGCCGCGCGACGGGAACAGAGGGGAGAGAGAGAGAGAGTGAGAGAGAGAGAGAGAAGAGAGGGAGGGAAAGAGGGAGGGACGCAGGAGGGAGGGGACCGCGAGAAGAAAGAAAGCGGAGGATTAGATTGTGAGTTTCGCAGGAGGGCGGGGATTCGACTCCTAAACCTCCTCCTCCTCCTCCTGCACACTCCCCCTCCATTATCATCCCCCTCCTGCTCCCCCTCGATCGCCCCATTGCCACCCTCCCACTCCAGCCCATTACACTCCCCATCCTCCTCGTCCTCCACCTCCTCAGCCTCGTCCTTGTCCTCCTCATCCTGCTTCTTGTCCTCCTCCTCCTCCTCCTCCTCCACCTGCTCCTCCTCCTCCTCTCCTCCTCCTCCTCCCCTCCTCCTCCTCCTCCTCCTCCTCCTCCTCCTCCTCCTCCTCCTCCTCCTCCTGCGCACAACCTGAGGCGCCACAGAGTCTATGACACCACAGCCGTTACATGGCGTGGCTGAGGGCGCACCTTGCAACCGCCCTCAGCCACGCACTTCGGACAGTGCCCGCGTGGGCCAAGCACCTGCCGCGAGGCTACCTCGGGCAGAGGACTGCGCACGGCCAGACCGCCAGCGCGCACTAGAGGGCCGTGCGGGACCAGCAGAAAGTGGGTCCCAGCACTAGCCCGTCAAAGAAAGAGAAGAGAGGGGAGGGCGGGCCGAGGGCCACTGAGCGATCTCCCTTACTGGGAGGATCCCCTATGGCCAACGACCTGCCCCCCAGAGCGCGACCCCACGGTGGGGTCGGGCTGTTCTTGACCGTAAATTCCGAGAGCATCGGGCAAAACGTTAGGAGGAGGACGAGGGCGGCCACTGGCAGCTGCCAGCAGCCGCTGAACAATGGCAGCACGCTCTGCTTCCGTGCGCTGTGCGCGCGGCTTGCGCACAGGCACGGTAGTGTCCGAAACAACTCCTCCGCCCCCGCTCAACGACGTCGACGGCGCGACACCACCTTCCTCCGCTAGATCAAAAACCCCGCCAGCAGGCCGCTGGGGTGCCTCCGAGGTGGTATGAGGAGGGTGAAGAGGAAGAGGATGATGATGCAGATGAGGATGAGTCTTGAGGAAGAGGAGGAGGAGGAGGAGGAGGCACAGGAGACCTCCTCCTCTTCCTCCTCATCCTCCTCAACCCCCTCAACCTCATCATAAGTATCCTGTTTCCGCTGCGTCTCCTCATCCTTGTCCTCCTCCTCCCGTTGTCCCACCCTCTCTCTCTCTCTCTGTTTCTATCCCCCTCTCTGTCTCTCTCTCTCTCTCTCTCTCTCGTTCTCTCCCTCTCTCTCTCTCTCTCTTGTTTCTTGTTTGTTTCTCTCTCTCTCTCTCTATATATATATATATACATACGTACATACAAAACACCTCTGTGTCGCACTATGTTGCCTCCTCATACTGCTCCATCCCTCCCTGTCCTCCCTCTCCCTCTCCCTCTCCCTCTCTCTCTCTCTCTTTCTCTCGTATCTCGAATTCTCTCTCTCGAAATACGCAAGCACACCTATAATTATACACGCACGCCTACATACACGTGCGCATACGAACACACACTTTGGCGGTCGCGGCCTCGCGCGCAACGACGAAACGGAGACAGTAAGTCAGAACGAATTAGCAGCACGCGCGGCCAGCCCCTCAGAAGATCGGGCAAGGTCCAACAGGGATCAAAGATGCGATGCGAATACCCGGGCATTGGCAGCGAAGGTGGAAGAAAAGAAAACAGCGAACGAGCACAAACACAAACACACACACACACACACACACACACACACACGCGCGCACACACTCGCGCAGACACACGCAGACAGACACACACACACACACATACGCACAAGTACATACACAATCATGGCATCAGCACTCCAATCATCATCCTCGGCATCATCATCATCATCATCATCATCATCATCATCAGCAGCAGCAGCAGCAGCAGCATCGTCATCATCATCATCATCATCATCATCATCATCATCATCATCATCATCATCATCATCATCACTATCACTATCACCATCGTCATCGTCACCATCATCAGCAGCAGCAGCAACACCATCATCACCGCCGTCATCGTCGTCGGCGTCATCATCATCAGCATCATCATCCTCATCATCAGAATCACCATCATCATCGTCGTCGCCATCATCAGCAGCAGCATCAGCAACACAAGCATTACCGCCGTCATCGTCAATCTCAGAATCACAAATAGCAGCATCATCACATTCGTTATCAGCGTATTCATACGCCTGATCGTTATCATTACAACTGTCGCTGTCTTCGTACTCGTATCCGGTCATCGACATTGCCATTATCATCGTCGTCACCATCACCATCACCGTCACTGCCGCTATTGTCACTGGATCATCGAGTCATCATGCTCCTCCTCATTACCAGCATCATCATGAGCAGCATCAGCATCATCATGTTCATCATCAGCAGCATCCAACCGTCGCCATCGAAATCATTAGCATCACTATCATCATCGCCGTCACAGTCATCATCATCATCATCTCCATCATCATCCTCGTCGTCGTCATCTTGAAATTTTCATGGCCATGGTCCGGCTCATTGCCCTCTTCAGCTATGAGACAGAGTAGGACGAGGATGGGGGGGAGGAGGAGGAGGAGGAGGAGGAGGACGGAAATGCGGAAGATGATAGTCGTTTCCTGGGGGAGGCGCAGCAGAGGCAAGGATGAGAGGGACGACGTCAAAGACCTTTAGCTACAAAGAACAGCAGAAGGGAGGCAGCGAGGACGAGCAGGGGGGGGAGGAGGGCAAGGAGGAGAAGACGAAAGAGGGGGAGGAATATTGAATATCACGAAAGGCGCTTGTCCACCTAACGCAGCTCTTGTCGAAGAGAGGACAGGGGTCTGGTTTGAAGCGAGAACTGCTGTGCACTTGAAGGAGCACCCCTGCCCTGGTCAGACTAGGCCACCTGCAGGGCACTCGCAACCGCTGGTGGCACTGAACCGCTTCGAGGAACTGATTTCTGGAGCGCAAGAAGGGCCACGGGCGACGAGGGCTGTCATCAGCAGAGGAGGCAGGAGGCCCATCACTGAGACGAGAAGGCGAGGTAAGCGGAGCAGGAGGAGGACGACGACGACGACGAGGGGGAAGGAGAGAGAGAGAGAGAGAGAGAGAGAGCGAGAGAGAAACGCGATCAGAAGGACGAGGACCATGAGCACAGCGAGGAAGAGGAGACATGGCGTTAAGCAACATCGACATTTGCAATCCGAGCACTCCGCTCGACTTTAGTGGGCCTCGTGTTGGCTCGACTTGATGCTCGACGACCTCTTGGGAATACCCGCGAGGGGGACCCTTGCCCATTCGCAAACCCCTCCCTGGGGGGTATGTCCGGACGGTGCTTCCTGGTGATATCGAAAGGGGGAAGGCGGGTGGAATCCCAGAAACGGCTACGGTGAGGAACGTTTGCTCAGCGTGTCGCGGCGGCAGCCCCGACGACACGCTGTGGCTGTGCCCTGCAAGCGGATGGCGTGTCGCCCCGATCCCCGGAGCGGGAGGCTGGGAAAGGCTCGGGACGTTGAGGCCAGGGGCCGGGACGAGGTTACCATGCCGCGGCGAAGTGTGGTGGGCCAAACCCGGCGGAGCGACACGCCAAGCAGAAATTCCTGATCGTGTTGTTGGTGTCTTCTGGTGGTTCGGCTCGAGATGGCCTCAAGAACTTCTCACGAAAACGCTGAGACTGCCCCGAAAAGTGCCCCTAAGCTTCCAAAGGTTGCCCAAGTGTCCCCCCTGGCCTAGCCGACGGCGTATGCACCGATCCTGGGCCCAGCCATGGCCTGGCCAGCATCGGCGCACGTGAATCAATAGAGCCCTTCGAAGCAAACTTGTGCAGTGGAGGTCGGTGCCCGTTACGGCCCTGGTTGAGGTGAGGATGAGGTCGGTGCTGGTTTCTGAAACCGCATAAATCGGCGGCGAGCCCGGGGGGGGAAGTGAGAAGGGGCGGGCCTTCTCAGAAGGCTCGGAAGTCCCCCAGCCTTCTGAAAAGTTGTCTAAGCCTTCCCCGAAGGCATAACAAAGACCCTCAGAAGGCCGGAGGGCTTCTGAGAAGCCCCGCCGCCTTCCGAGAAGGCCTTCTCCTACTCACTCTCCCTTCGGTGGCCACTCACGGGAGCCTCCCATACCATCTTGTCGGCTTTTCTTTTGCGAATCAGCGCTAGTCGACGCTAGTCGACGCTAATCGACGCTGAATCGACGCTAATCGACGCAAGCCGACGCTAAATCGGCGCTATCTTATCGACTTCCAGACGCGAACCGACGCTAAAGACGGAATTACGAGGGTATACAAGGCTCCCATGATTTGCTACCGATTTTCCCCCCCTCGCTCGCCGCTGAATGAGTCGCTCCGCCTGGAACGGTGGGCGCGTTTTCCACCGCCACCGCCATAAGTGGGAAGGGGAAGGGGAAGGGGGTCCTCCTCCTCCTCCTCCTCCTCCTCCTCCTCCTCCTCCTCCTCCCCCTCCTCCTCCTCCTCCTCCTCCTCCTCCCCCTCCTCCTCCTCCTCATCCTCCACCTCCTTCCCCCCTCCAACTTGTCGTGGTGGTGGTGGACAACAGGCCCATCAGATGAGCCGATCCGCCTGGAACGATCGCGGCGCTTCCGATTGCGCTGCGCCCTCGATGCTGCCCGAGCCCGGGCCCCATCGGTGGCCCCCCGCAGGGCGCGAGCCTGCTGCGCGCCCCTGCTGCCCCTCCCTCGGAACTTCGAGTAGGGCCAGGTCGTGCATGTCCTCCTACAGAAGGATTTTACCTAACAGCGAAGACTGATAGGTTTCTAGTAGGGCCAAAAGAGAGCATCATAACGCCCCAGGGGGGTCTGGGCGCGATCCGGGGGAGGATGCCGGGGACTCCTTTTTTAGCAAGCAGTAACGCACTTCGTGGTCTTCGAGTCCCCAGAACTCCACTGCTGGGCATGATTTTGAATGCCCCTCCCTCAGAACTTCGAGTAGGGCTAGGTCGTGCATGTCCTCCTACAGGGGGGGGTTAAACGAAAAATTGAAGAACAAATGCAAAAATACTCCCAAAAATTGGCCAGAAATCCGCCGACCCTGTCGGCGTGTGGGCGAAGCTTTTCCATCTTCCCCACAGCGTCGTCGCCGCTTCTGCTTTCCAAGGGCACCCTACACGAGTCCACACAAAAATTGAACAAGGTCGTCCTTCAGTCGAAGGGAAGCCCCTTCCTTTGATCCCTTCCCCGCCGGGGGAGGGGTCCCGGGGCAACTCCCGGGGGTGGGTCCCCCCTCGACTCCCAAGGGGGGGTCCCCCCTCGACTCCCGGGGCTTCCCCCCTCGGATACGCAGCCCCCCGCCGCTCATCCTCCTGCATCCTGGGGCTCCGTTGGCCCTCTGGGGCCGTCTGCGGGCCCTTTGATCCCTTCCCCGCCTGGGGGGGGGGTCCCGGGGCAACTCTCGGGAGGAGTCCCCCCTCGGATACGCAGCCCCCCGCCTCTCGTCCTCCTGCGTCCTGGGGCTCCGTTGGCCCTCCGGGGCCGTCTGCGGGCCCTTTCATTCTATCTTAAGGCACCTTGGAGACCTTTCGCCATCATTTCTAAACTCTCTTGGCAGACTCTGGTGGCACTCTTGACAGCCTCTGCGGGCGCTTTTGGACCTGGCTTGACGCCGTCTTGGAACCCTCTCGGGCCACTTGAGGGCGCTCTTTGCCTATCTTGGCACTCTCTGGAGCCGTTCCCGAACCCTGGATGAGGCCTCTTGAGCTGTCTTCGGACGACCTTGCAGGCATCTGGCACCGTCTTCGAGCCATCTAAAGGCATCTTGGACTCCTCTACCTCCATTGTCTTCGTCGTCGCTGCCTACAGGGTCGGCGGCATCGGCCGTAAGGCCTTCGCAATAATCAAAACATCGTCCCCAGACTATTTTGTGACTGCTTTGGAATGTTCCTCCTGTAGAGGGACGTGCCCGACTTAAGAGTAGAAGGTCGACTACATAATTGATTAACCCCAGATGTTGTTTTTCCCGTGCCCATGAGAGATGATACGTCTTTTGTGTAGACTCGACGAAGAGAGCAACTTTTGGGGGGTGATCAATTCTGCAGTCGATCCCCTACTCGATTTGGACGCCCGAAATGGGTTTGGAAAGAATGGGTACAATGCCCAACAACAAATGTTGCCCCAAACCAACAGCGGCCGCTGTTGGGCAGGCGGCCTTCTGTCTCAAGTGGACACAGGCCGCGGCGGCGTGGACAGCGAGTCCTGTTCAAAATGAACAGGAACTGCTGTTGGGCATCGTACCCAGTCTTTCCGTACCGATTCCGTTCGTGCCTACTCGAGGACTCGGCCCCCCAAAGGCTCCTCCCGGGAGCGCGCTGCGACCAGGCCTCCCGAGGCGGAGCCGGCCACGGCGACGGGAAGCCCGCCCCGAGAGAGAGCCAGGAGCGCGCAGAAACCACGAACCTCGAAGTTCGATCCCTTCGAGGAGCCTCGCCCCTCGAATTTCAAACCTGCGAAACCTGGAACCTCGATGCTCCAGCCTCGAGCCTCAAAATCCGGTCCTTTCTATGCCTCGAAAGCCGCGGCGACGCACAGGGGCCGGCACGAGCGTCGCCTCGCCTGCGCAGCGTAAAACCGGGCGACGTCCGGGCTGAACTTCTTCTCCTGCGCGGGCTGGCGTTGCAACCAACACATCCGTCCTCTGGAGCTTGCTTTGTTCGCCTCCTCCTCCTTGTCTCCATCATCACCATGATCATCACTACCACCACAGCAAACAACGACAACTGCATCATTATGACCACCACCACCATCATCATCACCACCATCATCATCATAGTCGTCGTCATCGTCGTCAGCAGCAACATCACCAGCATCCATCGTCATCGTCTGCAGCAACATCACCAGCATCATCATAAACAGCACCATCATCATCAGCATCAGCATTATCAGCATCATCGTCATCACCACCATCAGCACCATCATCATCATAATCCTAAGCATCACCAGAATCATCATCACCACCATCATCACCATCACAATCACCATTGCCTCCTCCTGCATTGCTGACTGCGTGCGCTGTCCCTCCGCTGCGCTGCAGCTCCTCCCCGTCGCACCGCCAAGCGTGTCGGCAGGGCGAGCCGGGCGTTTCGCCTGAGGCTTCCTCGCCACCTGGGATGACTCTGAAGCTGAACATGTCCACCAGCTAAAAGGATGGAGAGCAACTGTTTCAGACTTGGGATCTCGCCTCAGCGTTGCGCCCGCGCCGACCGCCCGCTACGCCGCGCCCGCGCCGCCCGCGCGCCCGCCCGCCCGCGCGCCCGCGCGCCCGCCCGCCCGCCCGCCCGCCCGCGCGACCGCCCGAGCGCACCCCCGCCCGCGCGCCCGCCCGCTCGCCCGACTCCCCTGTCCACACATTCAATCTTAGCCCCGCAGAAGCCCAATGCCCATGGAATCGCCACGGAGTCCTCAAGGACCTGTCCCAATATGCAAATATCTGTGTTCTAGATACGTAGCACCCCGCAATTGCGGATAAGAGTGAGGGGGCGGGCGCGGGCGCGGGGCGTCGTCGAGCCGGCGGACCTCGTGGCCCCCACCTTCCCTGTCGATGGCGCTCTCCTCCTCCTCCTCCTCCTCCTCCTCCTCCTCCTCGTCCTCATCGTCATCGTCATCCTCCTCCTCCACCTCCCTCCTCCTCCTCCTCTTCTTCCTCGTCCTCCCTCTCCCCCCCTCGTCCTTTCATCATCGTCCTCCCATTGTCGTCCTCCCCCTCATCGGCCTCCATCATCGTCCTCCCATTGTCGTCCATCATCATCATCCTCCCCCTCCTCCCCCTCCTCGTCCTCCTCCTCCCCCTCCTCCCCCTCCTCCCCCTCCTCGTCCTCCTGCTCCTCCTCCTTTTCTTTCTCCACATTCTCCTTACATCCTCTCTTCTTCCGCGTTCTCCTCGTCCCCTGTTTACTCCTCCTGCCTCCCCCTCCTTTCCCAAGATAACTGCAACGCAATCCTTTTTTCCACTTTATGCTCCCCGCCTTCTCTGATCAAGGCAACTCGCCAGGGCAGAGTTGCTGGACGGGCTGGTGTGGATGCGCGGGGCTTGAAGAGGTCCTTGCGGGCTCAGACGGCATGCAAAAATCCGCCGCCGCGCTTGTGCGGCATTGCTTTGTTCAGTGAACGTGGTTTAGGTCGCGGGTGGGTCGCGGGCTCTCCACCTCCATCGGGAAGGAATGCAAAAGCAGCCCGCCGCAGGCGCCAAAAAAATGGTTTTGTATACTGAACGTGGTTTTGGTCGCGGGTGGGCCGCGGGTTCTCCACCGGGAACGAATGCAAAAGATGCCCGCCGCAGGCGCCGAAAAATGTGGCTTGTACCCTGAACGTGGTCGCGGGTGGGGCGCGGGCTCTCCACCTGAAACGAATGCAAAAGATGCCCGCCGCAGGCGCCGAAAAATGTGGTTTGTACCCTGAACGTGGTTTGGGTCGCGGGTTGGTCGCGAGTTGGTCACGGGGTGAGTCGCGGGCCCTCCACCTGCAAGGAATGCAAAAAAAGCCTGCCGCAGGCGCCGAAAATGGTGGTTTGTACCTTGAACGTGGTTTGGGTCGCGGGTGGGTCGCGGGTGGGTCGCGGGGTAAGTCGCGGGTGGGTCGCGGGTGGGTCGCGGGTGGGTCGCGGGTGGGTCGCGGGTGGATCGCGGGGTGGGCCGCGGGCGGGTCGCGGGGTGGGTCGCGGGGCGGGTCGCGGGGTGGGTCGCGGGGTGGGTCGCGGGGTGGGTCGCGGGGTGGGTCGCGGGGGGGTCGCGGGTGGGTCGCGGGGTGGGTCGCGGGGTGGGTCGCGGGGTGGGTCGCGGGTGGGTCGCGAGGCGGGTTGCGGGTGGGACGACGACAACAAACAACAACAACAAACAACAACAAACAACAACAACAACAACAACAACAACAACAACAACAACAACAACAACAACGAGAATCCGCACCGCGGAATTCCACTTCAGCCACGCACCCAGGGACAGTGAATGACCGTTCGGCCCCCTCACTCTGACAAAACTCTTCGAAAGCTCCAGATCGCCGACGCTACCCGTCGCATAGCCCTCAGAGATCAGACATATATACTATCCCATGCTACTCGTCACATGACAGTGCCTGGGGGACGGAAAACGCAACACCTTGGAGCGGCAAACGGATTTCTCCGTTCTACGATAATCGTATTGAAGATTCTGCTCTGCGACAATGACAACGCACGACGACGAGGACGCCGCCGACGACAACGACGCCGACGACACCGACGACGAGAACGACGAAAACGACGAGGACAAAAAAACGACGAGACGCACGACGACTAAGACGACAACTACGAGGACGACTACGACGACGACGACGACGACGACAAAGACGACGACGAAGACGACAGCGACGACAACGACGCCAACGAAGACGACGAGAACGACGACGGCGACGACGAAGACGACGAATACGACAACGACAATGACGACGACGACGACGACAACGACGACGACGACCACGACGACGCCTGGCGCAGGTCCACAAATGGAGAGCTGGACAAGTAGCTTCCGAAGCCCCCACGCCCTTGCAAAGGGAAGCCCGGGCGACACCAAGCCCCGAACATGGAAGGAGGGGAGCGGTGGCTTCAGAAGCACCCCCGCCCCCTGACACGACCCCCACCTTCGCAAAGGGAAGGCCCCCCAAATAGATCTATTTGGCGGCGCGTTCGTTTACACTCTCAATCGCAAAGGTATGGCGAAGCATGCGATAATGATGAAATGATTCACTATCCCCCATACGCGTTGAAACGCAGATGCCGCAAGTCACTAAAAGATCCTTACTGTCGCAAAATACAGAAGGATCTCTTGTATGCCAGGTTACACGTTGGTCCCTTTTTTGTGGCGGGTTTCACGATGATTCCTTTCGTGGTGACTTACACCAGGTTTCCTTTTTGTGACAGATTACACCAGGATTCCTTTTGTTGCGGATTGCACCTGGATCCCTTTGCGGTGGATGATTGGTAGAGCCCCTTTGCCGATGAATACAAAAGATCCCGTTTTTTTTTAGAATTCAATATGATCCCCTTTGTCGGAGATTATGTTTGCGGCGGGTTGCACTCCGACTCGTTTTGCGGAATGTGATACCAAGATTCCGTTTGATGGCCTTACACATGGGTTCCTTCTGTGATGACCCACAGCTATTGAATATTTGCGACGGCCTAAACATTGATTTCGTAGTGTGAAAGCCTCGCACATGAATTCCTCTTGTGATGGCCCACACACAGGTTCCACGGAATGGCGGCGTTACATATGGATTCCTGTTTGGGCAGATTTTGAATTGATTTCCCCTGTGGCGGGTTGCGAGATGATTCCGTATGTGGCGGCCTACATCAAATCTGTTGTGGCGGCCTCAAATGCACACTCTGCTTGTGGTATCCCACAAGCAAGTTATGTATAATGCCGGCGTTACACATGAGCTCCTTTTTTATGGCGACTTGTATAATGATTCCACACGTGGTGGCCCACAAGTCGATGTCCGCCTGCGCCGACACCGCATCTATACATTTGTGTACACACTTACTTACACAATATATAGATATACACACATATTTGTATGTATAGACTCTTCCTGTGATAGCCCGCAGACTAAAAACTACAGTCGGCGTTGCATATGAGCTCCACGTGTGGCGGGTTGCAAAGTGATATCCTGTTGCGAAGACCTTGTCAAGGATTCCCTGTGGCGACTCCAAGATAAGGGTCCTTATGTTTGGAATGTGCCTCTTTGTGTGGGGCAGCCTTACAAATAAACCTCTTCTGTGGCGACCTACAAACAAATATCATTTGTGAAGGCCTCACAGGTTGATTCCTCTTGTGACAAATTACACGTTCATTTCCTTGCTGGCGGTCTAACGTAGATTCTATCTGCGGCGGCCTGACGATTTGATTCATGATATGGCGCATTGCAATGTGATTCCTTGTGCGGCGGCCTATAAATCGATTTCCTCGATTGGCGGCCTCACAAAACGATGTTTGTTGTCACGGTGCCTTCATCCATCCCTCCGTCCTCCTCTACCGTTTCCTTCTGCCCCACCCCCTATCCCCTTTCCTCATCCCGCATGACCTGTCGACTCTGCTTTCCGGAGCTCTGAAACGCCTCGCTACGTCTCCCTTCTCCTCCTCCTCCTCCTCCTCCTCCTCCTCCTCCTCCACCTCTCCTCGTCCTTCGCAGTTGTTTTTTCATCGACGATTACACACTGGTTCCTACTTTGGCGGATCACATCAATTCCCTCTGTGGTGCCCTTGCAAGCTGATTACTGCAGCGGCGGATTACACGAGATTTCTTTTCAAGTTTCCTGTCGTGGACTACAGCTCGAATGGTTTTGTAGCATAGCACAAAGAGATTTCATTTGTAACGGGTGACACAAACGTTTCTTCGGGTGCAATGTTCAAAAAGATTCCTTCTGCTACGCGTTACAGTTTGATCTTGCCTGCGGTCCTTACAAAAGATCCGTTTTGCGGCGGCTTTGCAAAAAGACTTCTTTTGTGGGGGTCCTGCGACGAATTCTGTTTATGGTCACCTCTACACAAAGGATGTCCTCTTGTTGTGATGTTATGAAAGGGCTGGTGCTTTTAATGGCAGATGTACACAGCAATTCCTTATGTTGCGGCCTGACAAAAGTACACCTGTGGCAACAGCCTTACACAAAGTTCTGAATGTTTGTATGGCGGCCTGATGGAGAATTCTTGATGTGGTGGCCTTACGAAAAACTTTCGTTTGCGGCGGCCTTACAACATGAATACCTGTTGTAGCCCTCCCTGGTAGTAACCAAGCCCCCCCTCCCCTCAGAAAAAAATTGAACCTGGGAAAATAAAAGCATGATGCGACGCTCATGTGTGGTAGCGTTGTGGGCCAACACCGTACAAACCAGACGGAAAGTGCCAGTTCCTGGGAGCCACCACCCGTTTGAAAATACAGGAAATTAGAATTCGTTGGGCCTGGAGACATATGAAAAATGTATGCCTAACTCGTTGAGCTCCGGAAGCACGTAACAACACAATGCGCTCTTACCCGTGCAATACCAAAACATAAGAAACACACAACACGTGTGGACTTGGAAGTGCCAGGCTTACATAACACAATGTGTTGGAGACGCGCTGTATGAACAGGAGCTGGGACATGCTGAAATGTCGGCATTGGTCTGGGACCAGCCGCTAAAAACCATTGAGTGCCGTACCAGTTCCGCACAGCTAAGTGATTTCTTTGTTTTGGGGGGTCCTGGGCTACTACCAGGGAGGGACACAGAGGGAAGCAGTTTGCAAAGCTGCCTCAAAGGGGATCCCACTGCAAGGCCGCGAAAAAAGGAATCCGAGTGTAAAATCGCCACACAAGAAGTCTGAGTGTAAGGCCACAAACGGAATCCCAGTGTAAGGTCACCACGTAGAAATATTGTTGTAAGGCCGCCTCAAAGACGAACATGGTTATCGTAGACCACCCAGAAAGAAAGCGCGAACATGATATCACGAGGAGAAGAAAACAGGAAACAGAGAAAAAAAAAAAAAGAGAGAGAGAAACAAGGGAAACCACACCGTCAACTAGAACCAAAGCCTGGCCATACTAAGGGGGTGGTAACTTCTGAATCACACCCCCCCTTTGAAAGGGGAGCCTGGACTCACCGTGAGCGCCGAAAGGGGGAGGGGGGGGTCAACCGTCCAAAGCCTCCCCCCTTTAAAGCAGGGGAGGGGGGGAGCATCCGAAGGCCCCCCCTTTTGTACATGGAAGCCCTGGCTTACCCCAGCTTCGAAAATGGGAACGGGGGGGGGTTCAAAGGCGAGCCCGAGCTTCCTAAAGAGAGGAGGGAGGGATGGGGAGAACCCCCCCCGTCAATTTTGAAAGGGTTTTGGAAGGAAGGGGCCCCCTCCTCTTGGAAAGAATGGGGGAAGGGTGGAGTTTGAACATGCCCCCCTTTGACTCGTCCGTCTCCCCCAGCGCGTTCGTGCATGTGTGCCTGATTGTGTGATAAACATGCATCCGTCAGTCTTGACCGTCTCTTGGACGTACATATATATATATATATATACACATACATATATGTACACATACAAACAGACAGACTGACAGACAGACAAACAGACCGACACATGCATGTGCGTGCGAACATATACATGTTTATATGTGTGCATATGTACACGCACATACACCGATAACATATAAACATTTGTGCATACATACATGTACACATATATGTATATACATGTGCGTACATGTACACGCTCATGCAATCAAATTATATATACACGTGGCCAACTCAACATATATCATTACACGTATCACCTTCCCCACGACCAATATACCTGACAAGTTCCGAATATATTGGGGCAGCCATCCGGACAACGAATGGGACAACCAACGGGACAATCATCTCCACCAGTAGTAGATCCATACGCACGCCAGTCTGACCATCGATCGGTCTCACTGTCCATCGGTTTCGCGATGTATCGGGACATTGACAACAATTGGGTCCATCCTATACATGGCCTTATCTTTATACACACATATGTTTATATGCACATATGTACGAATATGTATATATACCCCTCGTGCGATCGATCAGTCTCACGATATACCTGTGTGTTACCATTATTACTATATATATATACATGTATACAAACCTACACGTGTGTATGTGAGGAGAGAGCGCGACCACAGCTCTGCACACCAGTCGGCCTCGACCGCTGCGCGAATCGAAAAACCGCACACACGCGCAAAAACACGAACACAAACACACAAACACACACACACACACACACACAATACATCTCCGCGGGCCCCTTTTTGCGGGGTCATCGGGCTCCGCGGATTTGTTTTGTTGCCCTTCCTCCAGCGTCCGATGTAATGATTATGTGTTCTGGCTCCTACTGTGAACTGATGAAGTCCGCGTGAAGGTCCGCGCGAGGGGGGAAGCCGAAAATGGCCCTGGTTACCTTCACCTGGGGCATTATCAAAAGTTCTGGGGGGTCTTGGGACACTTCAACATACTTGAGACTCGCGCCCCCGATGCCATAATCTTGCGGTGAATTACGCCAGCGTCGCGCCCCCGAGGCCAGCATCCTGTCCCCGTGGCCGTAGACCTTTTCAAATTACGCTCTGTTCGCGCTCCTGAGACAATAGCTTCTTGAAAATTACTCCGACGGTGCGACCCCGCATGAGGATATGTTCGGCGGGTTTGGAAATAGCCATCACTGTCGTCCTCTCGATTAGTGAAGCACCCTGACTGTCTCCTCTGCATTATTTTCCTTCTCGCCCTGGCGCGGGTCCTCCTCCCGCTCCCTTCGTTGCACCCTTCCTCGCCCTCTTGTTTTTTCCCGCGCCCTGCCACCTCTCCTTTTTCTATCGCATGAGCGCGCGTGCCGATTTTCCTCGGCGCCGTCGCCGCCTCGGCCACCATGGGCGCATTCTCTACTGGCCACATCGTGCAACCGCAGGGACTAGCCCGCGAGCCAGGCCGCCGGGGCAACCTGCCGCTGGCGCGCGAGACCAAACCGTCAGGGCAACCCGTCGGGCTTCGAGCGGGGCGCAGCCGCGCTCAGGCAGGAGGCAGCACGAAGCCCAGGTCTGCCGCGAGCTGCTCCGCTTGTGCCACGGAGCTCTCCACTCTTTTGTCGAACTTCAAGAGCGCCTTCCGCAAAGGCGCCGGCGGCCCTCGCCCCGGGAACTCTCGCGGCGGCAGCCGCGGGATCAGCGCGCTCCGCACGCGCGTGGCGCGGGAGAACATGACGTAGAGATGCAGCCACCACTGGTCGTCCGACATGCCCGTGCGGCCAGCGCCCTCGTCTCTCGCGCAGTCGATGGCGACGCCCTCGCGCAGCGTCTGGCCCTGCGACAGCCGCGAAGGCGAAGTAGGGCGCGCGCGCGCCACGGTGAAAACCCGAACGGCGCACTGCGCGCGGCCCCGAGCTCTACCACGTGAACTCCTGCTGGCCGGGCCTGAACATCAGCACGCTCCGCGCCCGCGCCTCGGCTCGGCCGTCGTCGGCGGCGCCTTCGGCGCCCTGTCGCAGCAGCTAGGCGACCTCCCGATAGATCGGAGACACCTTGAAGCCGCGCCCCTCCAGCCAGACTCCCTGCGGCAGGAAGCGGGGACGAAAGAGCTGGCACGGCGAGCACTCCTCCTTGCACCGCTGCTCGTCCTCGGGGTGGAACTCGAAGGACACGACGGTGGCCCGCTGTTCCTGCGCGAGCCCCGACTTTTCTTCAGCTCTTCCTGCGCTGCCGTGAACCGCACCTTCATGCCGGCGTGGGCCGGTGAGACGCCGCGGACGTCGCCGGTCCGGCGCATGTTCGGGGCGTCCAGCAGGCGCTGGCCCGCGTCGGGATCGCCCCGAGTGGCGCTGCACTCGCCCACGGCCTACAAGAAAACGAGGGGCACGCCCGGAAGCCGCGCGTCGCGACGAGCGCGCGCGTTGACCCACCTCGCCAGCGTCTCCCAGTATACGCCCACGCCGTAGCCGAGCCGAAAGTTTCCGCGCTGGCGCCGAGGGCCCAGGACGCCGCGGTTGTCCGAGGAGAACGTCCTTCCCCAAGCGGACCAGACCTCTGGTGGGAAGGGATCTACTCGCGCGTGCAGCCCAGGAACGTGATCAGAGGGTCCCTGGGCTCGAACCGCTTCGCCCCCTTCAGCTCGAAGTCGCAAGGGATCTGAGAGAAGACCTTGGTGGCGCGTTGAATGCACCAGCAATATATTACCATATCCGGTGCTGGTGGGGATTCCCCCCGACAACTCCCCGAGCAGCAGGACTGATTGCCTCCATGGCATGGATGCGCGAAAAGACTGGAGCTGTTAAAACAAAGGGCCAGCAATACGTGGCCGTGCAGGAGTCCCATCGTCCACATTCCAGATGGAGGTCCCCAGCAAAGGGGTGGAATGTCTGAGTACACCACGACCGCCGCCGTTCAGAGTCGCCGAGATTGACGATCCCGAACCTTCGAGCTGCCTTGTCTTGCCTTTCGATGCGCCTTGACATCATCTGCTCCACGCCCGCGACGCCGCGGACCATCTGGGGCGCCGCCCAACGAACCAGAACGCCAGGCCAGAGTGCGAGCTCTCACAGGCGACCCCACCCAGGCAGCCAGCAGTGGATATGGATAAAAACGAAGGGAAGACCCCCCAACAAATATCCATATCCACTACTGCGGCCAAAAAATCCCACAGGCGGCGATGGCCTGCGAGCCCCCACCACGGTGCCCGCAACACCGAATATGCACATCCAGACCCCGGTCTGAACCCTCAAACGGGTGGCCCAGGAGCTGAGGCCAAGGGCCTCAACGCAGAACGCGAGCACATAGGACTAAATACATGTGACGCGCAATGTACCATCAGAACCATTTGCGTCACCAGGCTGTTGCTCTCGCTTCCTCGCGTGACAACGTCGACCTGACTTGCTTCCACGGCCCACTCGCAGTTGAAGGCGATGGCGTGCAAAATCTGTTCTCATACGAATATGGGATTTAAGCTTCTGCGTCGGATCCGCCAACAGAAAGCCCCTACCCCGAAAAATGAGATCAGTGGCGGTAGTGGTCACACATCAGCGGTGGATTGAATCTCCACCGTCGGCGGATCCGCGCACTTGTACGACCCGTCGTCCAGTAGCTCGTTCACGTCGGTCAGGAGGCCGATGCTGCCGGTTGGCTTCAGCTGCAGGATATCGCCGAGTATGCAACGCGATGGGGAAGCGCCCGAAGTGGTGGTGCGGCCGCTTGCAAGTGGACTCCTGCACGTCGTGCGCGTCACTGCGCCCGTGGCATGCGCGAAGGTCCAGCGCGCTGTACAGCACGGGCGCCACCACGCTTCTCTCCTCAAGGCAAGCACGCGGACGTGCTCCCACAACCACTTCAGCCTCGTCTGCATATCCCCCGGCCTCAGTTTTGCGTCGAGGTACTTCTGGACTCGCATGGCACAGGCGTTGTGCAGCGTTCTGGCCTTGACAGTCTCTGTGGAGATATCCTTTTGCCTGCGCGTTCGAGAAGGCAGCGACCATCATGTTGGCCTTGTCCAGCCCCAGCGAGGGCCACAAATACTCTACGGCTGGGAAGACGACCTTCTGCATCACGTGCGTTTTCCCCGAACCGCCCTGGCCAATTGCGTCACCTTTCTCTCGCTCCAGGCCTTTTTCTGCACGTCGTCCTCCCAGGCTTCGTCGCAGGCCTTGGCGAAGTTGGCGACGAACAACGTCTCGTCACGCGTGAATCTCTGGTCCTCTGGTAAATCAGCGACTAGGGCGGCGACGCACGCGCTGGGCGTGGATTGCACGCTGCAATCGAACCTGGCCGCAGCGGGTGCGGTGCCCAAGCCAGCGGCGCCCTCGCCCACACCGTCGTCGACGCCCGCGTCGACTTTGTCGCGATTGTCCATGTTCAAGCATAGGGCACCAAAGGCAACGACACTTAGAGGATTTGGATGACCCGCTCGGATTAAAAACATGAGCTGCAGGCACCATGGGGAGGGGGCTCCCGCCTGAGACTTCCTCGTAACTCACTCAGAGACGAGGCCCCCGCTTGATACTTCCTGAGTGTTCAGGCATGAGGATCCCAAAAATGACGACTGATAAAACATGTGGATGTCCCGCTCGGATTAATAACATAAGCTGCAGGTCCTATGGGGAGGGGCTCCCGCTCGAGACTTTCTCGCAATTCACTCAGAGACGAGGCTCCCGCTTGATACTTCTTCCATGTTCAGGCATGGGGGCCCAAAACATGACGCCATATACAAAATTTGGAAGAATCGCTCGGATTAGGAACATGAGCTGCAGGCCCAATGGAGCTCCCGCCTGGAACTACCTCGCTACTCACTCAAAGACGAGGCCCCCGCTTGATACTTCCTCCGTGTTCAGGCATGACGATCCCAAAAGTGACGACAACTACAGGATTTGGATGACCCGTTCGAATTAGTAACATGAGCTGCGGTCCACACAGGGAGAGAACTCCTGCCTGAGACGTCCTCCATATTCACTCAGGGACGAGGCTCCCGCTAGAGAAGTCCTCAAGATGAACGTTTACGCGTGAAAGTGAGGACGATGGTTGTGGTGATGATGGTGGCGACAATGATGGTGATGATGGCTCCCGCATGACAAGCAGTAATGATGATGACGATGATGGTGTGTGATGGTGACGGTGATAGGGGATTGCGATAGTGATGATAAAGTACCGTCCGATGATGGTGATACTGGTGGTGATGATTACGATGCTGATGATGGTGATGATGATGGTGGTGGTGATGGTGGTGAAACGCACAATCGGATTATGGTGAAAGCATTGGTGATGATGATGCTGATGATGGTAGTGATGGTGATGGTAATGATGGTGTTGATGGTGACTGATGATGCTGGTGTGAGGTCTTGGCTGAGTGATGATGATGCTGCTGTTAGCGATGACGAGAAGGTTGATGGTGTTATGATGGTGATGGTGTGTGGGTCATTGGGTGAGTGTGCGAAGGGATAAGAGGAGAGGGGGTGTGAGGAGGACTGCACGGGGTGTTCAGGAAAAAACAACTCAGGATGTGGGGAATGAAACAGTAGTCGCGTCTCCGTGGCAATACCCTCTCGTACATTGTACGATATGTACTTTAGATATGTTCGGAGTGCCGACGCTGCTTCACGACGGCGCTCAGACCTCACAACATAGTTCTTGCATACCCGATTATCTGAGTGAGCGGGGCGGCGGCAGAGGGCGAAGCCCTTACGGGTGTATGTGTATAGAAGCACACATATATGCATACATAGCGTGTATCGACATCACTATCCAATCATACATAAACATGTAACGATGCATGTCTATATCATGCATGTATGTATGCATGTATGCATGTATGCCGGCATGTATGTTTGCATGTATGTATGTATGCACCTATGTATGCATGCATGCCGATGGCATTATATACGTATGCACCTATCGGGGCAACCGTCGGGAAAACCATCGGGACAAACAATGGGACAGCAATTGGGACTGTCATTCGATACATACATACATCGCGTGCGCAATCAGAGGTTGGGGAGTGGGATCGATCTGAAACGGAGAGCCCCCTTTCCGGGAACTCGGTTTCGGTTTCGTGTTCGTGCTGTGCGAGCCAGGCGAAGCTGCGTGGACGGGCATAGGAATGACCCCTCCTCTGGCCTGGCCGAAACACCGCCTCCCCCCCCCTGGGTTGTCCGGCGGTGGCCGGGGGTGTCCCGCCGCGGTGTCCAAATGGAGTCCTGTGGTGTCCTGTGGCGTCCCGTGGTGTCCCGCGGTGCGCCGCGGTGTCCCTGCGGTGTCTTGGCGATGTCCCGATGGTGTCCCGATCGCATCCCGATGGTGCCTCCATGGTTTCCCAGTGGTGTCCCGATGGTGTCCCGATGGTGTCCCGCGGTGTCCCGGTGGTGTTCCGATGTTGTCTTGGTGGTGTCCCGATGGTGTCCCGATGGTGCCCAGGTCGTGTCCCGATGGTGTCCCGACTGTGCCTCGGTGGTGTCCCGATGGTGCCCCTGTGGTGTCCCGACTCCCCGATTAGTGTCCCGATGGTGTCCTGGTGGTGTCCCGATGGTGTCCCGATGGTGTCCCGATGGTGCCTCGATGGTGTCCTGGTGGTGTTCCAATGGTGTCCCGCTGGTTGGCATCAGTTGGTTCCTCGCCCCCCACAACCTCCGTATCACCCGAAGGGTGGTCGTTCAGGTGTGTACCTATATCAGAGACTGCGGGGCGAGATCGAAGTGAAACGGAGAGCCCCCTTTACCGGGAAATCGGCTTCGGTTTCGTGTTCGTGTTGTGCGTGCGGGCGAGGCGAAGCTGCGTGCTGCGTAGGCGGGCGGTAAGCACGAGCCCTTCTCTGGCTAGGGCGCCGCTGGCCACAAAGACAGCCCAACCCCCGGTTTGTCCTGCGGTGGCCCGGGGGTCCCGCCGTGGTATCCTCGTGGTATCCTCGTGGTGCTCCGTGAAGTCGATTGTGAGATCGATAATGAGATCGATAGACAAATTGACAGCAAAATCAATTGACAATCGACGGTATCTTGGTGGTGTTCCGCTACTGTCCCGATGGTATTCCGATGATGTCCCGATTGTGTCCCAGTGGTGTCCCGATGGTGTCCCGATGGTGTCCCGTGGTGTCCCGTGGTGTGCCGCGGTGTCCCGATGGTGTCCCGATGGTGTCTATGTGGTGTCCCAGTAGTGTCCCGATGGTGTGTCAATGGTTTCCCCGTGGTGTCTCGATGGTGTCCCCCCGATTGTTGTCCCGATGGTGTCCCAGTGGTGTCGTGTCCCGATGGTGTACCAGTGGTGTTCCAATGGTGTCCTGGTGGTGTCCCGTGGTGGCCCGTGGTATCCCGTGGTGTCCCGATGGTGTTCCGATGGTGTCTTGTTGGTCTCCCGATGGTGTCCCGATAGTGTCCCGATGGTGTCCGAATGGTGTGCCGGTAGTGTCCCGATGGTGTCCTGGTGGCGTCCCGGTAGCATCGTCTCGACCACAATCATCGTGGTTGTCATCAGCTTGTTCCTCCCCCCACACAACTTCCTTATCACCCGAAGGGTGGTCAAACATCTATTCTATATATATATATTATACACATCGTTCATTTCTAATCGCGCTCATTCCTAATATATATATATATACATATATATATATATTATACACGTCGTTCATTTCTAATCGCGCTCATTTCTAATTGTGCTCGTTTCTAATTGTTCCTGGCCCCCCAGCGGCCAGGAAGAGGCCCTGGATAGAACAATTAGAAATGAAAGGATCTTGCCCCCCCAGAAAATCAAAGAACTCTCGAAGAATTTGACATGAACAATGTATATGTAAATGTGTCTGTGTTTAACTTGGCCTACTGGTCTCACGATTTATCGGTTTTACTACCTACATCAGTTTATCGACCTGTATGATCTATCTATACGACCACCCTTCGGGAGCTAAGGAGATTCGGGGGGACGGAACCTACGTCTCATTCAATCGATCTCACTATCGATCTCACGTTGATTCTCACGATCGATCTCACGATCGATCTCACTACCGATTTTATGATTGGTCCTACGATCGATCTCACGATCGATCTCACTATCGAATCGCACGATCCATCTCACTATCAGTCTCACTATCGGTCCCACTATCGATCAAACGATCCCTCTCACTATCGATCTCACTGTCGGTCTCATTATCGACCTCACGATCGATCTCACGATCGATCTCACTATCGATCCCACTATCGATGTTACTATCGATCTCACGATCGACCTCACTATCGATCCAATCATCGACATCATTACTCACATCACAATCGATCTCACGATCGATCTCAATATCGGTCTCACTATCGGTCTCACTATCGATGTTAGTACAGGACACCGACGGGACACCGACGGGACACCGACGGAATACCAACGGGACATCGACGGGTCACTGGCTTGACAACCGCGGGACACCCCTGGCCACCCCCGGCCAAACCAGCGGGCGGTCTGTTGGCCTGGAGGCGCCCTGGCCAGATGAGAGTTCATCCCTCTTGCCTGCCCACGCACATTCGCATCGCCCGCACGCACAACATGAACACGAAACCGAAACCAATTTCCCGGTGGGGGGCTCTCCGTCTCACTGCGATTTCACCCCCTCAACCTCCGATATCGGATGTTGAGGAGTAAGGTCAAAGTGAAACGGAGAGCCCCCTTAACAGGAAGTCGGTTTCGGTGTCGTGTTCGTGTCTTGCGTGCGGGCGAGGCGAAGCTGCATGAGGGCGAGATGAATGAACCCGCCTCTGGCTGAGGCGCCGCCGAGCCCAAAGACAACCCTCCCCCTGTGTTGTCCCGCGGTGGCCGGGGATGTCTCGCCGAAGTGGCCCGATGGTGTCCTGTGGTGTCCCGTGGTGTCCCGTGGTGTCCCGCGGTGTCCTGATGTTCCCATGCTGTCGGGTGGTGTCCCGTGGTGTCCCGTGGTGTCCCATGGCGCGGTATCCTGTGGTGTCCCGTGGTGTCTGGTGAGGTTGAGTGTGATATCGATAATGGGATCGAAAGACAAATCGACAGTGATATCGATTGTGAGGTCGACAGTGAGATCGATAGATCGTGAGATCGATAGAAGGATCCCGTGGTGTCTCGTGGTGTCCCGCCGAAATGTCCCGATGGTGTTCCGATGGTGTCCCATGGTGTCCCGTGAGGTCGATTGTGAAATCGATCGTGAGAACGAGCGAGATCGATAGACAAATCGATAGTAAGATCGATAGTGAAGTCGACGGTGAGATCGATAGATAGTGGGATCGATAGATAAAGGGATATGCTTAGTGAGATCGATAGGTCGATAGACTGTGAGATCAATAGATAGATGGCCAAGCAGATGCTCCGTGGTGCTCAACGGGATTCCGCCGAGTCCGATCCGACCCCAAACGAACACCGCAAGCTGAACTCCCCCCCACAACCTCCTTGTCACCTGAAGGGTGGTCGTTTAGGTGTGTATACCTGTACATACAAATCCGCCGACCCTGTCAGAGTGCGGAAGACGCTCTTCCGTTCGTGGTGGTCGCTGTCGTCGACGTTGCCCCCCCCCCCCCCCCTTCCTGGGCCCTCCTTTTCAAGCGCCCCAGCCGAATCGAAATGAAGCAGCAAAGTCGTAGTCGACTCGAAGGGAAGCCTGGGTGAGGGGGGAGGTCCCAGGGGAGGGTCCCAGGGGAGGGCCCGGGGGGGGTCCCAGGCTGCTCCCAAGAGGCCCCAAAACTACCCCCAGAGGCCCCCGAGAGCGCTCTAAAGAGACCCCAAGAGACATCCCTGAGGACTCTGACCCACGTCAGCATCGTCGTCGTCGTTAGGGTCGGCAGCACTGGCCGTAAGGCCTGTCCAATAGTTAGCGGGCCAACCATCGGGTCTTCCAGCGGGACAGCCGACGGGGCAACCATGAGGACAACCATCGGGACAACCATCGGGACAACCGTCGGTACAAGCTCTGGGCGGGACAACCATCGGGACACCCACTGGGACGACCATCGGGACAGCCAAGGGAATAACCATTGGAACAACCAGCGGGACAACCGTTGGGACAACCATCGGAGCAACCGGTGGGAACACGGGCAGGACAAGCGGCCCGGAGCAACCAGCCGCGCACGGGGCAAGATTTCTTGGCCTGACCTGGCTCTAGCAAGAGCAGCAACTTGCGCAGCTTCGCCTCGCCGGCAGCCGTGCACGACACGAGCGAAACGAAACGATTTCCTGGCTTGAGCAACTCACGTTTTTTTCACTTTGGTCTCAGCCCCCAACCTCAAGTTAAGATGTCCCTTTGCCTCAAGCTGTACTGGGCTGGACCGAGCCGCATCTGATCCCAGGCAGTGTCCCTGTCAAAAATTACTGTGCGGGCCACATGCGCGAGCTCAACGGGCACCAATCCTGTCGAATAACAGCATGCGGGCCGCGGGTGCGCGATAGACGAGCGCCACCCCTGTCAAAGCATACCATGCGGGTCACGCACGGGCGGGCCAATTCCATCAACGCAATCACCAGCGCACGCTGCACAGGCACCATCCCTGCCCAATCATACCATGCGGACCACGCGCTCCGCATGCGCGCATGAGAGCGTAAACTTGATCGGCGTTCTGCAATTCACACACGCGTCCGCGTGACGACGCATCCGCGCCTGGGGGAGGATACAGCATGGAAAGGGAGAAGGCTCTGCAGTCCGTACGCTAAGGGGCAAAAGCGGCGGAATATGGCCACGCTCATCAAGTGTGTGTGGCCCCATACCTCCAAATCGCTACCCCGACCCTCCACACTCTAAGGCCATACTCCCTCCCCTCCCCCCTCCAATCCACCTTCAGACCTCCATACCACTGTTCGTTATTAATATAATCCACTCCTCCACCCGGCCTGCGACAAACCGGGGACCATGCCAACCCCTCTTCCATTCCTGGCAAAACAAATAACCATACAACATGCACTTTGCACTACAATCTGAATCATGCGCGGACGCCCCGCGATCACGTTGCCGTGTTGTTTTATGGCAGGGACGGCAAGGTACCATCATATTGCCTACTGTGCGCAGTGCCCCCCGGCACCCCCACTCCACCATCCCTTGCAAAATAATACGAAGTGCACTTTGCATCACAATCTGGATCATGCGCGGACGCCCCGCGATCACAGCGCATTGGTTTGTGACAGGGACGGCGGAGGGGGCGTCATAGTTTTCGCAATATGCAACGCCAGCACTCCTAGCCATCCCTTGCAAAAAAAAAAACACTCGAAGTGCACTTTGCATCAACATCTGGATCATGCGCGGACGCCCCGCGCTCACATCACATTGAGTTTGGAAAGGGCTGGCGGGGGTGCCCGAATATTGCCCGCTGTGTGCAGTGTGCAGTCCCACCATTCCTTTGAACGAAAAAATACAAAGCTCCTTTTGCCAGG